>VXBX01004390.1:158694-169081 GCA_013400415.1 Scytalopus superciliaris
CTGTCCCCCAGGAGGCTGTTGCAAAAAGTAGGGGGGGAAAAGAGATGTGGGAAGGCAGCGGGTGGGTCTGTCCCCCAAGAGGAACCTGCTGCAAAAAAGAGGAGGGAAAGTGTAGGAAGGCAGAGGGTGGGTCTGTCTCCCAGGAAGCTGTTGTAAAAAGTAGGGGGGGAAAGAGATGTGGGAAGGCAGCGGGTGGGTCTGTCCCCCAAGAGGAACCTGCTGCAAAAAAGAGGAGGGAAAGTGTAGGAAGGCAGAGGGTGGGTCTGTCCCCCAGGGGGAACCTGCAGCGGGTGGGGCTGTCCCCCAGGGAGAACCTGCTGCAAAAAGGACGGGGGAAAAGAGAAATGTGGGAAGGCAGAGGGTGGGTCTGTCCCCCAGGGGGAGGCTGTTGCAGCCGAGGGAATAAAGAACGGGATGTGATGAGCGGGTTTAGTGGCAGGAAAGGGGAACGCCCAGCTGTGCCGCTGCGGGAAAGGAGATTTCTTTGGTCTTTGTTATCCTCCGTGGGTTTTATCCCACACATCACTGCCGTGCTGAGGGTTTGTGGCCATCAATGTATTCCTGCAGCACAATCCTTGAGTGATACTAATCTCATTTTGAGCTGACAGAAGGAAACTGCAGCGTGGGGCAAGTTGCCATCCACAAGTCAGAGCCAAAGTGGTCCTTGAACCCACTCTCAGTCCTGATGCCTCAGGGGTTTGTTTGACGTCTGATTTTTGATTTTTAATTTTATAGGTTTTAGAAATTACTGTAGATTTAATGTACCAGTAAAATAACCTCAGTAGCTCGATGTTTACACATCCCAACCCCACCCTGCATCAATCCCCCAAAATTCCAATAGCTGTTTAGTCTCCATTTCAAGGCAGAATTGCAGAAAAGCTCCATGGGGTTTGCACCAGAAGCTCCAGACACAGAAGGATCTCCAACTCTGGAATTCTGGGAGGCCTCCAAGGACCCAACGTGCTGTGAGGAAGACAAAGATGATGAAGGAGGAGTCCCAAACCCCCAGACTCAATTCCCAGTGGGATGGGCTGGGGGTGGGACAGGGCAGGACCAGGACTGGATGGATGTTATTATAAAATCTTGGAACCACGGTCAGAAAGGGGAACTCTTTGTGGATATACATTCCTGGAGCCTGAAGGTTCAACGAAGCTTCTGCTCTCCTTATCTTTTCTCCTACTAAAACTGGCCTGGAGCTTTTCCTCCTCAGTCTTTAAGGCATCAATCCTCTGGGCTACAAATGCATCACCTAAATCCCATATTCCCCCTCCTGCCCTTTTTCACCTGTGCCATACGAGGAGCTCCTGTTTGGCAACACCAAACCCGCCCTCTGTGGCTGTTGGGAATCACTGCTGAGCTTTGCCCTTTGCTCTGAGACAGAATTTCCCATCAAAAAAACCCCAATTTTTCATTAAAGTCGCACCTCACCTGCATCAAACTCCGCTCTTACCTTCAGCATCCAGCTCAGTGGAGAACACAGGGACATCCTCCACCCTGACCTGGTACAGGCCTGCGTCCTCTGGCTGGGCATCGTTGATGATGAACTGGTACCTCCTCCCAATTCTCCTCAGGCAGTGCTTCCTGTACTCGTCCCCCGTCCCATAACGGAGCCTCTCGCCGTCCTGGGGGCAGGAGGAGTGTGTTCTCCAAGGGCAACACCCAACAGGAGGAGTGTTCTCAACAGGAGGAGTGTGTTCTCCAAGGGCAACACCCAACAGGAGGAGTGTTCTCAACAGGAGGAGTGTGTTCTCCAAGGGCAACACCCAACAGGAGGAGTGTTCTCAACAGGAGGAGTGTGTTCTCCAAGGGCAACACCCAACAGGAGGAGTGTTCTCAACAGAAGGAGTGTTGTCCAAGGGCAGCACCCAACAGGAGGAGTGTGTTCTCCAAGGGCAGCACCCAGCTGGTGCCAGGCAGCTCATGGCATCACAGGAGATGCCAAGCTGGAGGGGACCCACAGCGAGTCCAGCTCCTGTCCCGTTGGGACAAGTGGGGATGGTTTGAAACTAAAGGAGGGTTAGTTTAGATTAGATATGAGGAAGCAGCTTTTTACAATGAGGGTGGGGGGGCACAGCTTGGCCAGAGAAATTGTGGTTGCCTCATGCCTGGAAGTGTCCAAGGCCAGGTTGGACAGGGCTTGGAGCACCCTGGGCTGGTGGGAGGTGTCCCTGCCCATGGCAGGGGGTGGGAACTGGATGCTCATTCAAAGGTACCTTCCAACTCAAAGCATTCTATGAATTTCCCCTTCCCTGAAGTCATGAGGATCTCAGTAACTTGGATCTACAAATCCCAAGGGATGTTCAGCACCCCAGACCACCCCACACCAGCACTCCCCCCTAACCCAGCAAAGGCCAGGCAACTTTACCTGCCCTCAGGCACTGCCATTTACTGGGGGAGACTCTCCAAGTCCTCTGCCCCCTCACCTTGAGCAGGTACACGTTGCTGTTTTTATCCTTCAGCTCCATTTCCAGGCTGAACGTGGCGTGTCCCTCCTTGGTGACTCTGATGTGTTCCAAGTTTTTGAGACTGTGAATTAACTGCAAGGGAATATCAAAGCACCCCGTAAATGGCAGAGCTGCCAAGACAGAAGTTCCTCAGCTGCTGAATTAATGTGAAATCTGCTTTTTATCTGCAGGTGAAAAGATAAATGTTGTATGTGTGGGAGGCATATCTGGAAGTTTCCAGTTTCCTCCTGTACACGAATTATACTGAAGTGCTGCCTCCTTGTCATTCACACCCTGCCCACCCAGGTTTCTACTTGTCTCTCCGTGTGAAGGCCAGTTTTGACTCTGTGAAAGTTGGGGTTGGCTCTCTCTGCCCACGGCCAAACCTCACAGGAAAGATTCCCCCCTCCCTCTCCTGAAACGGCAAAANAAGAACAGCTCCCCCTTGGGCTTTTATACACCTGATTCCGTAAAGAGATGGGATGGAATCCTGCCTAGATCTTGACCCTGCTTACCAAGGCAGGCCTACAAAAAACAACCCATCACAGACTCTTAGGCATTTAACTTTCCAATCTGGGCTCCAAATCCTCACCCCTACAGTCAGCATCTCCCTAAATCTGTGAGCTGAGCTTCACAAAAGTCAGCAGCATTTTCACTTGCAGGGGTCAAGAAGTGGGGACTTCTTTAAGAGACTGTCATGAATCGCCCTGTCATCCAGCAAAACCTTCACCCACAGAGCAATTTAGGAGTTCCCAGCCTGTTTCCAGCAGCTTGTTAAACAGTTTTACCTCGTCCTGCTCGCTCTCCGTGTCCTTCCTGAGCTCCTGCAGCTTCCTCAGCATCCCCCGGAAATCCACAATCCCGTATTTCATGCAGATTTTCTCGTAGTCTCTCCTGTCTGCGTGAAGCAAGAGCTGCCACACGGCTTCTTTGTCCAGGGGCTTTGGTTTGGATGCTGTGACCCTTAGAGCCAGGGAGAGGGGGGGAAAAAAATCTAGATATTTTGACAGACAACAAGATATCTTGGGGTTTTTTTCTATACTTGATTAATTCCTGTAGTTCCCTCGGCCCTGGAGTTGTAGGAAGGAAAGAAAGGGACTCCTCCAGAACAGGTTTGCTGTGTCTGTGCCATGAATTAAATAATGCAAAGCCACAACTGGCCACACTGCAGAGTTCCTGGCACAATTTTTCCCAAGGATCCTGCACAGGGCAGAGATCATTCCCACCAGGGGATATTTGGAGGTGCCCAGGGAGTCAGGGCTGACCCTGCTCAGCCAGGACCACCAGGACAGGGAGATTTGCCACTTGGCCAGGAGGTTACTCAACAGGAAAGCAGAGAAACACATCTTGGAGGGCAAAGTCTCCAAATGAGGCTGGTCCTGTGTCGTGCCAAGCTGTCCTGGGGTGTCTCTCCACAGGGAATCTCACAACAGCTCTGGGAACAAGGAGTGTGTTTGCCTTGCCCTGCCCTCAGCAGAGTGTGACAGTGGCCCTGGCTGAGGTGACTTACCTCTTCTTCAGCAGCTTCTTGGAGTCCTGGAGCGTCTTCCTTAGCTCTGGTAGAGGGGTGGGGGGAAACAACAAACATTCAGCACTGTGAAATGCACCCCCAAAAAGGAGATAGTGCAAAATAACCACACACACCAAGCAGCTCTGCTCTGGGGGGTTTTTCCCACTGTCATGAAACTGGGAGTCAGTTCTTGCTGCCGTGCTCAGCCTTTGAGGGCTGATAAAGTTCCCTGCTCCCTAAAGGGGATTTCCTAGTGTATCCCACTCTTTTCCAGCCATGTTAACACCATCCAGCTGTGTTTGACATCCCAAAATCCTTTTCCAGCACTAATGACTCCACACTCACTAATTAGAACAGCTCAAAGATGTGTTTGACATCACCACTCCAGCCAGAGGTAAAGAGCAAGCAGAGGGGAGAGAACATTAGAGGTTCATTATCCCTCCTCTTCCTTTAGTGTTCACAGATTTGGGATGGTAATAATGTGGCAGACAGAGTATTATTAACTCTGCCCCCCTGCCCCCCCCAGTAATATATCTTTAACTTACCATCAGCAGGATGAACAGGAACGTATTTCTCTTTCCTCTTAAAGCCAACTGACAGTTTATAAGAGAGAAAACAAAAGGAAAACAAGACATAAGATGAACAAGGCGAGACAAAACCCCAGTAAACTTCTGTATCTGCTCCCAGTGCAAGAGGAAATCCCAGTTTGGATTGCTCTGTCGATCTGGCAGTGACTCCCAGGAATCTCCACCTACTGGAGATGTCTCTGCCCTGTGAATTTCAGGGTTTAGGGGAGGGGAGGAAACATCCACATCTTGTTTCAGAGATGGGGAGCCACGGGGGGAATGGCAGGGAGGTGCAAGGAGGTGAGACAAGGGCCCTTCCAGCACAGCCCACGTTCTGCTCAAAGGGATTCCAAGAATCTCTCTTTTATTGGACCCACAAAGTGCCCTTTTCTCTCTCCACTGACTGTAAGAGGAAGAAGAGGACCAGGGCCAGCTGAAGTGGAGTTGGCCCCTCCCAAAGGAGCAACGTAAAGGGAGGATTGAGGTCAGTGAGCAGCAAATGCAGAGTGTGAGGGTGTGAGCCCGTGCAGGGAACACAATCCCACCGTGCTCTCCTTTGCCTTCCAGCTCACAGTGTCGTGGAGCCACCAAAAACCCTTCACTCCAAGGGTGCTCAAAGCCCTGGGGCAGCAAAGCCAAAAGGCCTTTGGAGCCCAGCCCTGGCAGTCCTACCTTGGATGATCCTGAGCCCCACAGAGCAGGAAGCTTCTCCGTACTCGTTCAGGGCACAGCACCGGTACAGGTCACTGTCATCCATAGCCAGGTTCTTGATCTTCCAAAGGAGAACACAGTTACTGCTCACCCACAGCTCACACACCTTCCCCTTCGGGTAAAGCAGCTGCTCAGTGGCACCTCAGAGCTTTCCTCTGCTCCCAGGAGGACCTAAAAAGCTTTGCTTGCCTTTGTGTTGTCTCAGATCTGGGGACTTGTAGGATCGGGGAATCTCCTGAGCTGGAAGGGACCCACAGGGATCACCGAGTCCAACTGCTGCCCACGCACCCCAACAGCCCCACCCTGTCCCTGAGGGGATTATCCCAACCCTCCTGGAGCTCTGGCAGCCTCGGGGCTGTGCCCACTGCCCTGGGGAGCCTGGGCAGTGCCCACCACCCTCTGGGGGAAGAGCCTCTCTCTAATATCCCACCTGAGCCTGCCCTGGCACAACTCCAGGCCATCACAGAACCACAGGATGTGCTGAGCTGGAAGGGACCCCCAAGGATCATCCAGCCCAACCCTCAGCCCTGCCCAGCCCCATCCCCAAGAGACACCCCCTGTGCCCCAGAGCATCACCCAAACCCTCCTGAAGCTCTGGCAGCCTTGGGGCTGTGCCCACTGCCCTGGGGAGCCTGGGCAGTGCCCACCACCCTCTGGGGGAAGGACCTTCTCCCAGTACCCATCCCAAACCTCCCCTGGCACATCTCCAGCCATTCCCTGAGGTCACAGAGAGCAGAGCTCAGAGTCTGCCCCTCCTCTGCCCCTCAGCAGGTTTTTCCTTCCCATTTCCCTCCCAGTCCCCACGAGTCCCTCCTGAAATGCTGGAGCTTTCACCTGCAGAACGAATTCATTTGTAACATTATTGAAGGACGTCTCATACTTGGCAGGATCATCCATCCCTTTTCGTGTCCGTGACCATTTCACCTCAGGGCTTGGGACTCCTTTGACCACAGCCCTGAAAACAGCATTTTTACCTTTGAAAAGAGATGAGAAATGAGCTATTTAAACAGGCTTGACCACGAGGACTCAAGAGAGGGATCCCCAGAGTGAGCCAACTCCATTACTTTAGACAGGCACGTTCTTCAAAAGTAATGACAGCTTTTAGTTTTTGCACATCAATAATTCAGGGTGTTTTCAGTCAGAAAAGGCCTTTAGAAGGTGGTGGTTTCCTGCCAAACGTGGCTGGTGACATCTCTGACAGCAAACTCAGCCCAGACTCGCTTTTGGCAGGTTGTGCCACTGTCTGACAGCCATGGAATGCCCAGATCCATTCTCATCCCACACATATTCCCTGTAAAATCCCACTGCTTCTCAATTCTTTCAGGTTATTGTGCTGTGTCTGCTAAACCTGCCCCCCAAACACACCATTTGAAGGGATGGGTTTCATCTCCTTTCCCCTCTGCCCCCCAAGGACCTGAGCACACAGAAACCTCCAACAGCTTTCCCTCTGCTTCCCAGGGGCTGCAAAAACACAGGAAACACCAGGAAACAGGTGACCAGGGTGGGTAGGTGGGGACAGAAATGGACATCAGTTATCCACAGACAGGGTGGAAAGGATTATTGTCCTCCCCCTGCAATAGTTTTGGTTCTTCAGGTGTCCAGCACTGTTAAAATTCTCACCACAAAGCCCTGCAATATTCCCTACGCCCTCCTGCAGCCACCACCACCACCAAACTGGTTTGATGGGACAATGGATTCTTATCAAAGGGCATTTTCCAGCCTTTGAGATCCAATTTATGCCCCCTGTGTCCAATCTATGGCCCCTGTGTCCAATCTATGCCCCCTGTGTCCAATCTATGGCCCCTGTGTCCAATCTATGCCCCCTATGTCCAATTTGTGCCCCCTGTGTCCAATTTGTGCCCCCTGTGTCCAATTTATGCCCCCTGTGTCCAGTCTATGCCCCCTGTGTCCAATTTATGGCCCCTGTGTCCAATTTTAGCCATTTTGGCTGCACTTTCACCTGCCATCTGTCCCAGGCTGAGGGAGTCATGATACATTGTGAGGATGATACACAATTAATGTCACTCTTTGTGCCTCTCACAGACCCTGAAACTCGGTTTACAGCGACAGTTTGGTGCAGGGGCTCCGAGGAACCTTCTGTGAGCGAAATAACCTGGGCTGGAAATTCAGACGAGTGAAAATCCACGCCTGAAGGTTGAAGGTGGAGGAGGAGGAGGCGGGGGAGGCTCCACTAGAGGCCACTGTGCTGCTTCCTAAAACCTCAGTGCCTTCTGAAAATCAACAGGTGGGTGTCAAACAGGTGTTGGGAGGGGAGGAGGAGCTACACGAGCTCCTCGGGCTATTCCACTCCATAAGAGAATAAAATATATATGCATGTCAATATATCTGAGTCTCTGCAAGTGCAGAGAGAGCACTGGAAGGCTTCCCACTGATGTTCTGTCTCGACTCATCCCCTGCCTTCTCTGTGCAAGACCCTCATTGCTCCTTGAACAGGAGCACAGGATCATCGTGTGAATGGTTTGGGTTGGGAGGGACATTAAAGCCCCTCCAGTCCCACCCCCTGCCATGGGCAGGGACACCTCCCACCAGCCCAGGTTGCTCCAAACCCCGTCCAACCTGGCCTTGGACATCCCCAGGGATGGGGCAGCCACAGCTTCTCTGCCCAACCTGTGCCAGGGCCTGCCTGTCCTCCCAGCCAACAATTCCTCCCCAATATCCCATCTATCCCACCCTCTGGCAATGGGAAGCCATTCCCTGTGTCCTGGCACTTCAGATCCTTGCCCAGCTCTCCTGGAGCCCCTTTAGGCACAGAAAAGCTGCTGCAGCCCAAATGGCACCTGCAGCCAGAATGTCTAGTTATTACATAATACCTAATTAATAGCTGCAACTAATTTTAGTGCTGAAGGCTCATAAAACAAGTTATTTAAACAGGAAAAAAACCCAAAAAACAGCTTTTTTCATCTTTTTGCTGCAAAATCCTTCCTTGGAGAGCTCCCTGCAGGTTCATGGGAATTGTTGCACAAATAAGGAGTGGTCTGGAATATTCTGGTGAGAACCCAGGAGACCTCTGTGGGTCCTGATGGGATTTTCACCAGTGCAACAAACAATTTGGCCACACTAAACCCTTTACTGGTTGTGTCAAATCACTTCAGAAATGAGTTTGATTTAATTGTGATCATTTCATGTAGGTGAGAGGTGGGGTCAAAGCTCCAGGTCCGTGGCTTTGCCTGTTGTTCAAGACTCACCTTCCTGCAGTGTCAGAGTGACAGGTTTCTTCTCAAAGTCAGGGGTACTGCACCCTTTGGGAATGTCATTCACAAACTGGGTGATGAGAACTCCTGGGAGAGCAGATTTCTTGAAGGTTTTTACTAGAAAAGGCAAGGAAAAAAATAAACAGATGGTGATGTTGGTCCTTCAGAAACAATCTCAGCCTGCAACTGCTCCTGCTCAGCTCCTTCCTGGGCTGCAAAGGTCCCCTCCATTCCAGCACCACAGGTTGTGTCCCAGGGCTGGAGCATTAAAGTCCTGGCTTTGCAAAACCACTGCCCGAGTGGGAAAACCTGCAACCAAAATCCTAACCGTGGGGCCAGCTCAGCTCACAGCTCTGGTGGTGGTTTGGGCAAGGAGAGCTTTGCATGGGTCATAATTCCAAATAACACTCCGAAACGTGGCAGGAGAAAGACCCTCTTGGCAAGGTGAGCAGAAGTGGGGTCAGTCCCTGGTGTGTGTCCTCGGGGAGGTGGGACAGACACCCCCAAACCTGGCTGGGGTTGATCCCAGGGGGGCCCCAAGCGATTCCTGCTCTCTCACCTGGCTGGTGGCTCGTCATGGCTCAGCTCTGTGCGGGCAGCACGAGGAGATTGCGGCTTCTCCTGGGCAAAACAGGAATGATTTCATTATTAGCAGCTCACCTGGGGGAAATGAGAGACCTTCACAGGGCTCAGGCAGTGACACAGCTCCTCATCCGAGCTCAGACAGAGTGCCAAGCCACTCCTGCTTTCTCAGAAGGCACCACAACTCAGTTCTGAACCAGCACACGCCGGGCAGGCTGTGATGGGTTGTTTTTTTGTAGGGCCTCCCTTGGTAAGCAGGGTCAAAATCTGGGAAGGATTCCATCCCATTTCTTTACATAATCAGGTGTATTTAAGGCAAAGGGGAAGCTGTTCTCTCTCTTTTGCTCTCTTTTCCTCCTCCAGTGAGCTCAGTGACAGACTCTCAGTGTTTAGGCCTGACTTATCTGTGTTAGGCCAGGCCTGCCCTGAGGGCTGTTTGCCTGGGCTGGCAGTGGAGGTTCAGACTCAGCTTTTCCTAAGGAAAGCAGTGAGTTTCCTATTGTGTTTGTTGCTTACTGAGTTAATTTCTCAGTTTAGATTGTATATATTTGTTTGTCTCCTTTCCCTTTTTGTTTCCCTCTTCCCCATTCCCTTCCTCTTGTCCCTTATTGGGGTTCTTTGGGGGTGTCCCTGTCTCGTTGTACAGAGTATATAAATTGAATATATGTAAATAGATATATATANATATTTCTTCAATTTTCTCTTGCTGCTTTTTGCCGTTTGGGGAGAGGGAGGGAGGGGGTTGGAATCTCTCCTGTGAGGTTTGGCCGTTGGCAGGGAGAGCCAACCCCAAACTCCCACCCACAGGGGCAATGCCCAGCAGGGCTAAATGCCCCCACCCAACAGCATCCCTCCGTGCCCCCCTCGGTGCCCAGGGCACCTGGCTTTGCCCCTGGCACCTCCTCTCGCGTTTCAGGCCAGGATGGCACCGCGTGGCACTCACGGGGTGGCTCCTGATGGATGGCGAGAGCAGTTGCTGAGGAGGAAGCGGCAGCCTCGGCTGGCTGAACTGGGGCACGAGGGAGAAGCACGTCCTGATCTAAACGAGCTGGTTTTAAATTAGCAACAGGCCTGAGCGCAGCCTGGAAGGCTTTAGAAGGAAAGGCTGAGCTCTGAGCTCGGCGCTGAGTGCTCATTGTTATGGATCCCTCCCCAAAGGGGGTCCCTTTCCCCTGGGTTTTGAACCGGGCAAGGTAAACACGCCCCTGCCCTGCAGGGTGTAAAAAACACGGGTTTAATTCGTGTTGAAATATGACAGGGCATGTTTTTATACATCTGGGCGTTACGAAATCATCATCATCATCATCATCATCATCATCATCATCATCATCATCATCATCATCATCATCATCATCATCATCA
>VXBX01004391.1:0-30225 GCA_013400415.1 Scytalopus superciliaris
TAAGTTGGGGAGAGAGAGCAGAATAAAGAAGAAGAAAAAAGAGAAAAAAAAAACCAAAAAACAAAAAAAACCCAAAGAAACCAAAAAACCCAAAAAAACCCAAACGAAACAAACAAAACCCACCCCCCCCAAAAAAAAAAAAAAAACCAAAAAACCTCAAAAAAAACCCCAAAAAAAAACCCCCAACCCCCACTAAACTCAGGGAGGAGAGCTGGTTGTGCCCGCTCTGTTTGCCCTACCACACCCCTGATTTACCACTCCTGTTGGGTGCGTGAGCGACCTTCGCTCGCGCTCTTTGGAGGCCCTTATATAGCCTCCTCTAGCCCCTGCTAACGAGCCTGACCCACCCCTCACTCACCTGAATCGGCAGGAAAAAAATGTAGATGAAGTCAGATTTGATCAACTGATCAAAGGCATATCACATACCATGTTCTGTGATTAAAGCTGGGGGAAGAAGGTAGAAGAGGAGCATTCAGAGTGATGGTGCTTGTCTTCCCAGGTAACTGTTGTGTGTGATGGAGCCCTGCTTTCCTGGAGCTGGCTGTACACCTACCTCCTCATGGGAAGTGGTGAATGAATTCTTTGTTTTCCTCCTCTTGTGTGCACAGCTTTTGCTTTACCTATTGAACTGGCTTTATCTCAACCCAGGAGTTTTCTCACTTTCACCCTTTCCATTCTCTTCCCTACCCTATCAGGAGGTAAATGAGCAAATGTCCCTGGAGGACTTAGCTACCTACTGGGTTTAAAGGACTTTGGTTAAATCAGATAAATCACAGAGTAGTAATCTGCATGTATTGTGTCCCATGCAGCAATACTTTCTTCAGATAGTGACAAATATTTGTATTCTGTGTTTTTGAGCATTTGAGGAGACCCATTCTGCTTGGAAGATTAGGGAATAATAAAAGGAGAGACGTGAGAGTTCTGTGTCTAGAAGAGGATGGAGGAGAGAAACCTTTTACTAGGAGAACAAAAGAAAACTTTAAACTGGATTTGAGTGATTAATAGAAATTAAAACATTAAACCACTTTAATGTTATTATAAAAAATATGAGGTATTGTTCAGCCTTGAGAAGAAGACTGGGGGCATTTTTTTGGACAGTTTTTCATGCTAATAAACTAACTGGGAAGAAAAAGACATTTTGCCTTTGATGGTTTCTATGACAGGGAAAAATGCAACCAGAAGAAATTTATAGTTCTATCATAAGATCCTCTTAGAGTTCCTTCAGTGATCTCTGCAAGATTAACTGCAGGATTTGTGCTTCATTTAGGAAACTGTTGGGGCAGAGTGGTGGGGAATAATACTGATTTTTCAGTAATCACTTAATCTATGTGTAAGTGTATTCAAAACAGTAGATAAAAAGCCCTTTACAGCTGACATAGCCTGAAACAATTCCTTTACCATCAAGCATTAGTATTCTAGATTTAGAAAAGAGAACATTAAAGGCTTGCCCTCTGAAGGAAGAGGTAGTTCCTAACACTTATACAAAAATGAATGGTCTTGATAGAAGAGTCATTTCTTATGTTAATCAGCATATTGCTCATTCCATGCAAGTCTGACTCTATTCCTCTGAGACAGAAGAACTGAATGCAAAATCATTTTTTGACTCCTCACTACTTTTGTCACCCTCTTATGAATTCCCTCCAGAGCCTCTTGAAGTAGCCTCTTGACAGTTTTTTTAAGTGAATCTTCATCTTGGGATCACTGAGTAACATTTAATGTGATTAGAGCATATCTTTGCATGATGTTCCATACTGCAGGTGGCTTTGTTTTGTGGGTTTTTGTTGTTGCTGCTGTTTTAGGGGTGTTTGTTTGTTTGTGGTTTTTTCCTGATGTATTGTTTTTTCTTTCATCTACTCCAGAGATATTTATTATGTGTTTGGTCTGTTTTTTTGTTTCTTCACAAATATTCATGACTATTTATGACTGACCTGGAACTCTGAAACCAAAGCACTAATCTAGGAGAATGTGTGAGATTACCAATTCCTTCATAATATTTCACTAATTCAATGAAATAGCAATTGAATTTTAAGACTAGATTGTTGTTATAAACATTACTGGTGTATCACTTGCTTATTCAAACTTAGGTTTTTAAAAACTGCAGTGTCATCAAAGGTCATGCTCAGTGAGCTTTGAGTTCTTGTCCTGTCTGGAAGCTATTAGCTTAAAAGTTCATATCTTGGAGTCCTGTAGGGATGAAGCTGATTAATCTTTTTGCCATCACTTATTTACATTAACGTAATATATATGTGTTCATATATTTTAAAGGTTTCACTGCTTGATATACCTTGATATTTCTTGTTTCTTTAACTAATGTCTCATAGTTTCAGAAGAAATTACATAATTATTCTTGGTGTTTTGTTAAAACAAACAAATGAAGGCCATCAGCTAGATAGTCTTCTTGCTGAAGAGAAATTTGCTGAATGGGCCAAAAGCAGTTTCTTTCTATATCAACCTGAACAAGTGAATTGTGAAACTCAATACTTGAAAGCAACAACTGAAAGGAAAGCCTTTATGTGTTTTAAAGAGAGGGGAGGAGAGGGAGAGGAGAGGGAGAGGAGAGGGAGAGGAGAAGGAGAGGAGAGGATAAAAATTATCTCCTTAGGCAAAGAAAAGTTTGAAAGGAAATGCAACAGAAGAGAAGGAAATTATTGATACGTATAGATTTTTGTGTGACTGTGAAAGGTAACATGTGTAATTAAAACACCATTTGTGAGATCAGGTGATAGGGGAGACAAAGAAAGATATTGTAATCTGTCCATGAAAGTTAAACCTACCAAATAATAAAAGCATTTATGCCTGTTAGTATAAGTGCAAGAAAGTGTTTGCTGGGTCTGATCAGTCATGAATATTCATATGATAATCAGATGCTTTAAACTTCTAAATATTTAACTTATTAACTTGTTCTAGTTTCAAATTTTCATTTTCCATAAGCTGTTTGCTGTTCATTACTTCTTTTATGTTATAAAGCAGAAATTTCAGTGATCTATCATGCAGTTCAAATAATACTGTATAAAGTTCAAGTAGTCAATTTATGAACACTTTATGAGAAAACCAGAAAACAATTTCTCTTTTCATAAAGTTTGAATGCAAATGAACAAACAACATCACAAACTTTAAGGCAGGCTTTTGCATAACATTATTAAATATTTTAAAGATGTTAGATTCACTAATATTACTTGACCAGTTTTAATTCCAAGCAATCTGTCTTTCTTTGTGCAGAAAAAGAACTTATTTCACATATTTTCAGATCGCAATGTTAATTAATGCTTGCTTTTTATATTTGGAACATTGTTGCACTTTTTTTCCCCCTGGAAAATCCTGAATAGAACAAAGCCTCTTCCCCAGTAGAAACACACTCCAGTGTCCTGCAAGGATAGGTTCTTGTTTGGTCTAAATGGTGAAACATATGACCTTAGTAAATGACTCATGATGATATGTACTTCACTGAATAGTGACGTTGGAGATAAATCTGTATCCATATCATCATCATGGCTAGGCTTTGCAAACAAAGTTTTGAGAAGGGCTCTACCCACACTTGCTACAAGCGCGCTGGTGGCTAAAAAGGCCAATGCGAAACAGGCAAGTCTGGTTGCAAAAGGCACAGTGGAGTCTCCTCGGGCGGTGTTGGCGAGGCACGGTTCTTTCTGCATTGTCTTTTTTCTTTGAGACTGATCCTGTGTGTGGTCTCAAAAGAAGAAGCAGCATTATAGATGGTGTGCCTCCATGCCTCCCGATTGGAGGCCAGAGTGGACCATTGATGGTGGTCAATATGGCCAAGGCTGAGGTGTTGTTTGAGGGAGTCCTTGTATCTCCTCTTTGGGGCTCCTCTCTTGCGGCAGCCGGTGGCAAGCTCACCATAGAGCACAATCTTAGGGAGGCGGTGATCCTCCATCCTGGAGATGTGCCCTGCCCAGCACAGCTGCGTTCTCAGCAGAATGGCCTCAATGCTGGTGACCTCTGCCTGCTCGAGAAGAGACACATGAGTCACGTAATCAGTCCAGGTGATATTTAGTATTGTACAGAGGCAGCGCTGATGGAAGTGTTCAAGGAGTCGCAGGTGGTGGTGGTAGATGACCCAGGATTCCATATAACAGCCAAATAAAAACTCACTGTATAAATAATATTTAAGATACTGAAATGCTCATGTAGGAAGAAAAGGCTGTACAGTGTCATACAGTAGCTAAGCATGTTTTCATTGCATGAAGTTGAGTGTAGACCTTTGGTACAAATGTCCAATTACTCCTTGTCTAGACTCTGCATACCCTGCAGTAGTTTTCAAGATGCACCTGGATCTCACTGTGGAGTCTTTCTGCACAAGTGTCATACATTGATTCTAAGAAAATTTTGTATTAGTGAGTGCTAAGGAGTGAAAGTAGAGACAAGGATACGTCTGCAAATAATTCAAAGAAAGCAGAACCGTTTCCGAGACGTTGTTCCAGCATCTGAAAATGCTACAATCTTTGATGCAGACTAGTTTAAATATGCATTTTAAAATCACAAAACATGGTTAAGTTCCAAAAATAGAGGAAGGTATAAACAGAAGTGTCAACCAGCCCTTCTGGCTCTTGAAAAGGCAGTTTGAATTAAAGTGAGAGACTCTGAAGATATAAAGACTGCCTGAAGAGGGAAGGGTCAGAAATGCATGTCACATGAGAGTGCATCTTGCTGGTATTTGCAAGACCAATCCTTATCTCACAAGGGAATAAGCTTAAGAACAGAGTGACTCTGATGGAGGTCAGAACAAGATGAACACTTCCCCTGGGAAGTAAATAGCAATGTCAGTAAACTCACAGCCCTACTCCTGAGACTGTTATGGCCTTTAATATGAGACAAAAGAAAATACAAACTGCTGTTAACAGTACAAGCATTGGAGTCTGCTTCCAACTGCAAGGCTCTGAAAGAAGTGTGGAAAGAACATACCAATTGAAACACTGCAGTTTCCATTGCTGTCAGGTGCCAGTAAGCTAATACATCAAATAGGTGAGTGAATTACCAATACCAAGCCCAGTGTATTTTCAAAACTACATTTATTGTAAAAGGCAACTTCTTTTTTTACCAATAAACAAAATCACTGAAAATTAGTTTACTTCTATTATGTAGGGTAAAATCAACTCAGGCAGAAGCATGAATAATTTTAAGTGAATATATGTATAGCCTTTCTTGTGCTTTCTTAATAGCACAAGAATTGAGCCAGGTCCTCCTCTGGTATAATTGACTTAGCTGCTCTGAATTTGTTCGAACTACAATTATTTGCACAAGCTACATGCCTGATTCACTGTATAGGCAGATGTGGTCTGGGATAAAAAGTAAGGTTGTTGTCTGCTGATTTAACCATTGCTTTCTCATAGATCTGACGATGGGTTTGTGAATCATTTTGGAAAATAAATTCAAAACATTGTTATTAGCTTGGGTGCAAACACCACAAAGTCTGATTGTTACAGTGTTCATAAATAGGACCTCAGCAAAACCTTACCAAGTTACCCATTGATTTCAAAAGGGTTTTAAAGCCTGGGGGGAAATAACATAGTCCTTCATGAAGTGAAAGAAATTCAGGCTTAGATTTTATGCACCTAAAAATGGATATAGTAACTTACTAGGTTATTTTGTAAGAGTTGCTAGGAATTTAAAGTCTCTTTAATTTATTGCTTTCACTTCCTTTTCCTCTGAGAGAAACAGCATTGCAAAGCAAGGTTTTTATGGATTCTATGAGAATAATAAAACAGAACAATTATTGGAAAAACAATGCATTGTAATGTTTTTTTATATGTTTAGTATCTGCTGCTGAAAACTAGTGAGAAGCACTAAGAGATACATTTAAAAAAAAAGGAATAAATTATGTAATTGTTTTTCATGTAGTTCATTCTATAACAAATAGTAATCAAAAGAATTTTCTTTGTTAATTTTTTTGTGTTCTGACTATTGTTCCGGTTCCAGCTGTGTGACGCTGTTATAGCTCCACAATGTATTCTAGTACAGTTGTTAGGGGCCATCAGCTCCAATCTTAGAACCTATTACATAGTATGTAGTTTTATAATTGCTTACATTTAATACATATAACATTTGTGTTTCACAACTTACATCGGTGACTCATCCTGAGTAAATGAATATTATGAGAATTTAAGCTGCTATTTAACATGTGCTGCATAAACATGTCCATCATTGCAGACCAGACTGAATGTAGATTTTTCTACTTGTGTTAGTAAATGTGAGTGACACGTTTTCAAGATTTTGCTTTGAAATTATTTTACTCATAGGTATAACAGCAGATTCTTACAAATAACTCAAAATAAGTTAAAACTTAGATGTTAAAATCAGACTAAATAAAGGTTGACTAGAAGCAAATTAAATTTGTTACTTTAACAGAGAACAGGATTGCAGGGAAGATGACTGGAGCTGTGATAGAGAGCAGGAATACCAGGATGTGAAGAACAAACATAGTGTGCAGACATGCAAGGTTAGAACTGAAACTTTAAATATAAGATTTATTTCATACAGGTAAATAGAAGCAGGAGTTAATGTCAACATTATGTGCAGATCATGAGTTTCCTCCACTCAATAAACATGAGAAGGGAGGAGAGGAAAGAGGAGAGGAGAGGAGAGAAGAAGAGAGGAGAGGAGAGGACAGGATCTTGTGTTTTGAACTTTACACTACCAATGCATGTAACCTAATTAGCCAGTACCATGCTTAGCATAGGAGTGGATATTATAACTACATTACTCATATTTAGACCAAAGAGTAGGGAAAGATACTGAATTTTACAAAAGAATTAGGTAAGAATCCACACTGTAGCAGTTTATGAAGAATTGAAGCCTATGGGAAGAATTCACACTGGAGAAATTTATCAAGGACTGTCTCTCATGGTATGGACCCCACACTGAAGGAGGGAAAGAATGTGAAGAGTATTCCTCCTAAGGAGGAAGGAGTGGCAGAAATATGTAATGGATGAACTTCCAGGAATCCCTATTCCCCATCTTCCAGTGCCACTGGACAGAGCAGAAGGTAGAAAAAATAAGGAATAAAGTTAAGCCCAGGAAGAAAGGAGGAGTGAGGTGAAAGAGTTTTAAGATTTAATTTTTATATTCTCATTATCTACTCTGATTTCAACTGATAAACAACTAAACTACTGTCCCTAAATTGAATCTGTTTTGCCCAGGACAGTAACTGGTGACTGATCTCTTCCTGTTCTTATCTTGACCCATGAGCCTTTCATTATATTCTCTCTTCACTGCCCAGCTGAGGGGAAGAGTGATAGACTGGCTTTGGCGAACAACCTGGTGTCCAGTCAGGGACATCCCAACACCCTGGTATTTAAAAAATAGCCTCCTTCAGGGTATCTTTTCTTTTCTCAAAAGAATTTTTTAATTTGGAAAACAGATTTATGGGGGGAGGGTTTTACCTATAGTGTAAAAGAAGAAGAAAACATTTATATATATTTGTTCTAATATAAATAAATTTAAGAACTATATTTACCCTGACATTCAGGACAAATTTTAGAGTAAGTACTTTTTCAGAAATAATTTTCTTTATTTTTCTTTTTATTTAGGTTCAGCTGAAATGCCTATTTCCCACTTGTATTTATAACCCAACATTGTGTTTTCTCAGCATAAGCAAAGAAATTGCAAATGTTTCAGTGTTTAAAAATTTAATTGGATCTATTTTTGTATCTTAGTTTGACTGTATAGTGCCCAGAGGGAGCCACAGAAATGTCTTTAAAGGACCTAAAATAGTATTTCTATTCATAAAAATGTCACGGCTTTAGAGTCCAGTATCTCATAGCTCTGTGGGCTAAAAGTGAGTGCAAGTCTCAAGGGTACAATCTTCCCAGTGGAACAAAGTGTTTCGCTATGCCCTTACAGAACCAAAAGACATAAAAATTCTACCTTAAGAAAAACAAACCAGCAAAGAAGAGAGGGATAGCTATAAAAAAAATATAGATATTAATTTTACTTATGCAAAGCTTGAAACAGATTCATGTATGATGGGAAGACGAATTTAGGGATTATTGCGCTTTGGCACAGAATTAAAGTTCCTTTACTAATGTGTTCACTGTTCTATAAATAAGTCTGAAGTTAAGGCACCTGACTACAAGAAAAATCCTATCAAGCTAAGTTAATGGACTGCTGCAGCTGCCAAAAGTGTATTTGAGGTACAATGGTATTCCATAACATATATAAAAAAGTCAGGGATGCCATCTGTATGTATGTGATATCTACTAGTCCAGTTTCTGGAACATCACTACATAGAAAATAGGAAACATATTACTGCTTAGGGAAAACAAGAAAAACCCAAACACAAAACACCCTCAAGAGATATTTGCCTCATTTATCTTCCTCCTCCACTCCTCAGTGAGAAAGATCATAGGAATGACACCTCTTTCAGCAAATTTCATCATAACATTAATCTTTAAGTCACCCTGACTCTTCTTGTTTTCCCCAAATATCTTCATTCTGAGCCAGTAACTATATTGTACATAGAAGGGTTTTTTAATTCTGGCTCAATTTCATTCTCTTTACATTTTTATGTATAAAATAGTATTGCTTTCTTTCATATTGCATTCAAGTGTGTTTTCACAGGTGTTTTAAACCCTCTTCCACCTTCAGGCTTTATTTGAACTCTTTGTACCGGTCCTTGCTACTAGCTGGATATCAGACATTGAATGAATGCAAACTTAGCAGCTTTCAGGAACCTTACTGGTAAATAAACAAAATCAAGTATGAGAAATAAAATGAACCAGGAAAAGATAGAATGAAAAAGAGAAAAGACAACCAAATAAACAAAAAAACACCACAAGCCAGACAAACAAGCAAAACCTTCAAGAGATAAACATGAGACTCAAGAGAGTTTGAGGGAGGAGTTTAAAAACTCAAAAAAAAAAAAAAATTAAATATTTCAGGGGTAATTTGAAATATATGAAAAAACGCTTCACTAAGTAAGGAGTGGGTGCCAGTAGGAAGGAAGACAGCTGGAAGGTAACATAGTTTCTGACAAGCATCCATTCACTGGAAAGCAAGTTAATGTTTTTAATGGTTTCAGCTAATTCTGGCAGAGGACTTGAACTATAAATCCATAATATGTGAGGAATGCAAAACAAGAGAGGGTTTAAATCTAGGAAAATAAAAACAATAAACTATAACATTTTAAGTAAGTCTGAGAGGGAAATGTCAAAATGGAAAGGGTCTTAGATAAATTTGACTTTAATTTATAGCCAGTTAAAAAGCTAATCCTTGAGAAAATCTTTGTGAATGAGGGTTGGTTTGACTACCCTGAACATTGTGCATTAGCCATTCTAGGGCTTTAAAGCATCAAAAGCATTGAGACGCAAGATTTACCATGTTCAGAGAACAGCACATATGCTGGTACATTTCAATTGCATCTGTGAATTGAAAAACAAAACCAAACAAAAACAAAAAAAACCCAAACCAATCAAACAAACAAAAACACAAAAAAAACCCCAACCAAACAAAAAAACCCCAAACAGGCCATAATCTAAGCACTGGCCCATGACTGTTTTATCAAATTATTAGCAAGGACATTGGTACCATCATGGTCCATGACAAACCCAGCAGTCTCCCCTATGTGGTTTTATTTGCGGTTGACAGCTTAAATACTGCCATACAATGCAGCTGTTCAGACATGAGTTACACTGGTCTATTGATCTGAAGGGCTATCAAATGGTCTCTGGCCTGTTTTGTCTGCTAGTGTAGGTATAGTAGTTTTGATACACAGGATAAGACAATGACCTATGTCCAGTCTAGAAGTAGGGCATGAACAATAAAAAAGAATGTATAAACTGAAAAAGGAGGAAGATCCACAGAATTTTCAATGAAATAATGATCACTGCATCAGAAGATAAATGATTCATTATTCTGAATAAAATCAGGAATGTTGTTTAATTATATTTTTACACTTATACACGTGCACAAACTTGTATTTGTCACGATGTTTGCTGTAGTATTGAAATAGAAGTAGTAAATTATTGAGAGTAAATGGGTAAAATATATTGCTTAAGTTTACCCCAACTATAGGCCTATATAAACTATATAGAACATACACAAAATTCATAATGAAACAATTTGTAAAGATGCGAGTTCATGACCATGAAGACTCTTTTACCTTTGATACATAGATTAGAAAAGTGTCAGGTCACTATCTAGTGCTCTAGAAAAGGTCTTGTCATTATCACTAAGCATTATAGGAGAAGAAACAGAAAAAGAAAAAAAATAAATGAAGTGTTGATAGAAACATTTATAGTAAATAACACGGAGAAATGAGTGTCTAACCAAAGACCCTAAAATTTTCAGATGCTGATATTGACCAAAAATTTACAGAAGTAACTGGGACAGACTCCCCCTAAGTGCTGTCCCATCCTCTCTGATGAGAGTTTTGAAGCTCCAGAGGTTTCCACTTAACTTTCTTCCAACTCCAGTTTTGTATTTTCCAGACTGATGATTGTTTACATTCATTTGCTATGAATATGAGTAGGTCAGGAATCATAAGGAGCTCAGCTCTTTCAAGTCCAGAAGGCAGAACAAAGGAGATTTTTCCTCTGCAGCCAAGTAATCTAACATTTTGCATGGTATTTTGTTTTGATTTGAGAACTATGCTACTTAGTCTCAGAGGTCAACTGTGTTGCTCCTTTTCTTTTTTAGGCAAATGTGTCCAATAATCCTCTTTGGTTATCTGAGATCTGATTTTTCTGAAACTGTCTTCTGTCACAGAGAGGTAAGTTATGGCTGATGCCTTGGGCTACAGAAGGCCAAAATATGTTTTGTTCAGTCTATAGGACACTAGCAGAGGAGCAGTGCCTGTAGCTGTTACTCCTTTCCATCTGTTCTTGATATGTTTGTGAGTCATGATGAAGTCTCAGAAGTGCTTGGTGTCTTCAGACAGTTAAAGAAAGTGCTGGTTGGGGTCCAGATGTTACATTTCTATTTCACTGGAGAAAACTCAACTTGCTGATCCCCTTAGGATGATCGAGTGGAATGTCTTTAAGTTGAGAGAGAAGTTAAGGGGACAATCAAGTGGAGAAAGGGGAAAAAAAAAAAAAAAAAAAAAAAACGGAAAGAAAAAAACAATGACCATTATATGATAGATTAAAACTAAGCTAATTTTCACAACCTTTTATCTAATTTGCTGAGGAATAAAAAATAAGTCATTTTAATAAGCGTACATGTCCAACTTTGCTACTTTTAGTTTTATCTTTCTGATACATCAATAACTAAGCCTACAAAGTCACGATATTCTTAAACAAACCTGCTTCTTCTCATAACTATTTTATTCAAGCATTAAACACTTTGTTCAGTTAAGCTTAAAAACTATGGTTTTGTTTCTATTATGCCACGAGTATGAAATGCTTTTCTTCAATTAAACATCAATTTTAAAAATTGAAAAATATGAACATAGATATTTCTCAATATATGCTCACAGAGAAGACATTAATTCATGTATGTAATTTAAATACACATACACACAGACACACAATTTCTTCACTGAGATAATTAAACATTATAAAAATGCTTTTATATATAGGCATATTATGTAATTAATTTTCAAGGTAACCTGCACAAAATAGAACATACTTTTTCTGCCTTTTCACTCCATTATCATAAGGAGCTTTTGAGGGAGGTCTTCTCCAAATCCAAATAAAATAGCTTAATTTAATGACATATCATAGCTTTTTACAGAAAGACAATGATTTTCAATTTTTTTCACGGGCATGATAGGGGACTTCCTGAATGTGACGATTGTTTGTTTTATCAACATTTTTGCACACAGCCATGTAACATGTTTAAGGTTTCAGTGGGACTCTAGTTTGTAATGGTAGGCACACTTGTAAAGGGTTAGAGCATTGGATATATCTTCCTTTTTATCTTCTGTGGTTTTTGAGTATGTTTTCCCCACTAAAAATCATACAGAAAGTAAATATACATAATAAACAAATACTTCAGTGATGTCTTTAGTAGAGCATTCAGACCAATTTAAAGAAGATCTTTCTACTTCTCTTCAAGTGTTTTCTTTATTCATGCTCCATATGTCAGGTGTCCTCACTGTCCTTAATATCAAAAGACTAAAGCAGTCACTTTCAGAGCACACGTAATTTCTAACCAACAGTAGCAAGAACTCAGATAAATCTCTTCTTTTTCTCCTCTGACTGAAAATGTTATATTTCTGTCTCAGACATCTATGCTGTGGCTATCTAAAGTTAGACAAAATTAATCCAAATTGAATTTTTTACAAAAGTCACTCTTCAGCATCAAGTTAGGGTGTTTAAGTAATAAAAGTGACAACTTCAGTTTCTAATGGCTTTCTTTTGTTAAGATTAAAATTATATGGAAGCTTTGTCATATGGGTCATTCATAAATCAGCAAGGGATGAAAATGATTGACTACTATCATCTTTGTATAATATTAAGCTGCAAGTGCTCATCTTCGTGGGTTCAAGATTAACAAAGTTAAGAAGAGGTCAGTTAGATATAGTATTTTGATTGGTACTGTTTAGCACAGATTTCAGAGCTTTTTCCAATTGCCATATAAAATATCAAGGGAAATGTGGCCGTTTAAGTGGCAGTACACTGAATACTACTTGACAAGTAAGTCCTTCGCATCACATTATATCTTGTCATATTTTCAGTTTAGGTCCTTTTTTGTTTTTTTTTCCTTAACACTTCTGGTAGCTCTTTTCCACAGTCATATATAAGGATAGTATTATGCATGTCATAGTAAAATGCTTGTTTTTTGTTTTACATTTCCTAATAAGTATGAAAAATATATCCTTTGAAATGTCAGTCACTGAGGCACAGGTATTCATAAATTGCACTAATCCCTGGATTATCTTTCCAAATATGTTTCACCTACAACATTTTTTAAATCTGGAAGAAATGGCCTTCATTTATCCCATGCTGTCTTGTTTTTTTAATTTCTGGTGTGTTTTTACATAAGCAAGCTTTATTCTTTCATCCGGGCAAGTACACCTTAAAAACTGTTCAGCACTGAGATTACAACAGCATTAAAACATCAGCTTCATTTTTCCTTCTGACACAGAAGGGAATCATTCTCCTTTTCTGCGTGCTTAAGTGCAATAGTTGACACACAAGAGCTAAGTATGGATCACAGAATCACAGAAAGGACTTTAAAGATCACCATGGGCAGGGACATCTTCCATTAGACCAGGTTGTTCAAGTGTCCACCTAACCTCGCTTGGAACACTTGAAATCTACAGCTTGTCTGGGCAACCTGTTCCAGCATTACACCAACTTCACAGTAAAAAATGGGTTCCTTATATCTAATCTGAATCTCTTTCAGTTTAACACCGTTGCCCTTTGTCCTCTCACTACATGTCCTGTTAAAAAGTAAACCCTCTTTTTGTATTGAAAACCCACAATCAGGTCTCTCCTGAGCTTTCTCCATGCTTAACATCCCAGCTTTCCCAGCCTCTTTTTCATATATGTTCCAGCCCTCTGGTTATTTCTGTGGCCTTTCTCTGGAACTGCTCTAAAATATCCATGTCTTTCTAATATTGGGGGTCTCAGAGCTGATGCAGTACTCCAGACAAGGACCTCATGAGAGTGGAGTAGAGGGAAAGAATCACCTCCCACAACATCCTGGCCATCTTTTTCACACATCCCAGGACACAGTTGGTTTTCTGGTCTCCAAGTGCACATTTCCAG
This sequence comes from Scytalopus superciliaris, assembly GCA_013400415.1. Lineage (NCBI taxonomy): Eukaryota > Metazoa > Chordata > Aves > Passeriformes > Rhinocryptidae > Scytalopus > Scytalopus superciliaris. The sequence goes on from VXBX01004391.1 coordinate 13,668, forward strand.
CTGAAGTCCAATATTTAATCCACTAGTACCCCAAGTCCTTCTCTGAGGATTGTCCTGGTCAAAGTGCAAGACCTTGCACTTGACCTTGTTGACCCTCATAAGATTCATCTGGGCCTGCTCCTCAAGCCTGTCAAGGTCCTTCTATATTGCATCCCTCCCCACAAACATATGACCTACACTACTCAACCTGGTGTAATTGCAAACTTGCTGAGGGTACACTCTATCCCACTGTCTATATCATTAATAAAGGTACAGTGCTAGTCCCAGTATGGATCCCTGAGGGACAATTGTCATTTGGAAGTAGAAAACATGAATTTATCTCTGTTTCTTCTGAATATCTTAGAATGGGGATAAATTTATAACACTGTTCTAGAAATATCCACATAATCACCAAGTGAGCAAGTTCATTTAGATGGCATAATGCCATGACAGAGAAAATAGCTTTGTCTTACGAGTCTTTTGCAACAGGATTAATTAGCTCTGGTGGATTTGTGTTTTGGCATTTCTGATTTTCTTTCAGTTCAACAATTAACAAATCCATATCCTAACTTAGTATTTGAGAACAATGCTCCCTTGTATACTGTTGAGGACACCATATATTCCATAATTCTTTTAATAGGAATTTTTCTCACATGAAAACTTATATGGTTATCTTGTCCATTGTATGGCAACAAATCCATTGTTTTTGTTTAGTGTATAAGCTGTGAGACATTCAGGAATATATAAGAAGCAGAAAAATTCTAGGAAAAAGATATTCCTTTTAAAGTGCTTTCAGAAAACTCTTCTGGTTTGCCTTTTTATTTTTTGTTCCCTTCTGCAAGCAGAAGAGCAACTTAAATAGTATGGGCCTCAGTAAATGTAACAGCTCTGGCAAGTTGGTGTCTCTTATAATTTTTCATGATGACATCCTATAATGACATACACTGTTATGTTGCCAACTCTCATTAGTGTAAGGTAGCAGAATGTTAGTGCTGTCATTTTCTTAAGTTGCCTTATTTTTGCTATGGCATGACATTACATCCTCGTTTTAAATCAAACATCTGTTCTTTGTGTCTATAACCAAGCAGAATAGTCCTGGTTGTAGAGTATATAGTAAGCAAAAAACAGTATTTTGCTATTTATCTCAATTAAATTTTTGATGATGTGAAAATGGTATTTTCTTTTCAGCTTCAATGACTGAACTAAATGTTTTTTCCAATACTTGAAACTACACTAATTTATGCACGACATAGTTTTTTAATAAATAGTTAATTCATTAAGACTTGTGAAAAGAAAGTGTTAATTAGACTATACTGCAGTTGAAATTATTTTAATTTTATCATCTTTCTCATATATTTTATTTCATAATGTTCCTATAAAAGCAATAATTACAACCTAGTTCTTATTAATGTCAAATTGGCAACCTCATTGCTTTAAATTTGAGGAAATAAGAGAAGTGAAATATGGATACATATTCTAATAAGTTTTAATCTTAAAATAAAGTTTTATTCTGGGATTAATTCTTAGGAAATCAAACACACTTCAATTATTTTATGAAGAAATTACCAGTTAATCCACTGCTTTCTAGAATATTGTCATCTTCCTAAAGAAGATGCTTCCTAGTTATGTATGGGTAAGAACACTACCTATGTAAGAAAAAAAAGAACATGAAAACCTTTTAATATAGAAAATATAATTGATTTTTTTTAAGATTTTCAGAAAGAACATTCTCTATACTAATAGTTATTTAAAAATTTAATAATGTTTAGAAGACATAAAATAAATGTGAGACAAAAACCATTAAAAATATTTTGATTCTTTTTTAAATACTGAACTCAGTTTTCAAGATCATGTTCACATATTAAATTTAGTATTTCCCTGAGAATACTACAAGAAATATGATGTCCATAGCATGTACCTTCACAGAAAAAATAATGCTCTGATTTATTTAATAGCTGCACAATCAATAAAGTGTGTTTCTGGATGAAAAAGGTTGAATGATGTTGAAATATTAGGATGTTAGCAGTAGAAGATCCTTATGGTGGAATTAATTTTAATTAATTGGGGATCTCTTAACTGAAGCTGAATTGCTGAAATGTGGACCTATATGAAACCTATATGCATGTGGAAAAACAACAGTTTCAACTGACTTTTTAGAAGGCTGACTTTTTGATAGATAGGTCTCTTAATATACAAGGCTGTAAACTGAAAGTTCTAAACTTAAGCCCTTGCTTTTTATGTCAGATTTGCCATATAGTTCCATAATCTCCATAATCTTATTTACAGAATATTGGGAAGGAAGGAACTTGAGAGAAAGATTATTTTTTTTTACTTTTCTATAGACCTGACCTAAGATAGTTACCAGTGGAAAAAATTACATTTGTATCCAAACAAAATTCAATAAGAACATGTTTCAGACCCCAGCAGAGGTCTAGCAACTCATCATATTGCAGTTCTCCATGATACTTTTTTCTCTCTGAGGAAAGAAAAAGAATAGAATAGAATAGAATAGAATAGAATAGAATAGAATAGAATAGAATAGAATAGAATAATCTCATCAGAAGAGACACATAAATATAATAAAGTCCAACTCCCTACTTCTTGCAGGTCTACCTAAAATCAAGTCATATGACTAAGAACAGCATCTAGGTTCTCCTTGGACTCTAAAAGTCTTGGTTCCATGACCACTTCCCTGGGAAGCCTGTTTCAGTGGTCAACTGCACTCTGGCTGAAGAATTCTTACCTAATGTGCTATCTGAATTTCCTTTGATGCAGTTTCATTGCATTTCCTTCTGTCCTATCACAGGTCATCAGACAGAGGAGCTCAGGAGCTCCCCCTTCACTGTTCCCTTTGAGGAGGTTGAGGTCTATGATGAAGCCATCCCTCAGCCTCCTCTTTCAAGATGAACAAAATATGCGACCTAAGCTGCTCTTCATAAGACTTGCCCTCAAAGTAAAGGCATTTTCAGTTTGACAGCTTTGCTTCCTGCTCACTTCCCCTGTGACAGTGAACCTACTGCTCATGTTCATTTAGGGATGTAGAAAGAGGAAATACTTTCATCATTCAAGTATTTTTATGGTTGCTAAAATGCAAAGTTGTTCTATGACAGTATGATCCTTATTTTGTCAAGTATGGGAGAAATAATAGACATCAATTTCTTTAACTAAGATGTTTGTTTTTTTTCTTAATCTGCATTTGGTGAAGTTGCTGTATCAATTTATACTGACTTAGTCTAAGGACAATGTCTGTGTAGTCTGTTTATAATCATGAATTGTGGCTGAGTTACTGTTCAGTGAACTAAGGCAAGAACAGAAGGCTGGCAGCACTCCATTCCCAAACCAAGATAGTGCTGAAGTGTGTTTACTTCCCACTTGTGTCTCGTTCACTGATAACAACGGTGATGCCAAGCTTGTAAAAGTAGCTGCAGAAAATTGGGGGAAAAAAAGGGATCTAAAATTTGTAATGACTACTGTTTTAAACTAAACAGATCTGAAAAGCTTTTCAATATTTATAAGTAGGCTTTGAAAGACATCAAAATAAAAACAGAAAATAAAGTGTGTGACTACAAAATGACACAAAACAGAACATGCCAGCAGAACCCTAAAATGTGAGAGGACAGCTAACTGGATTAAATGAAAATGAGGATAACTGTATTTAAAGTGCATTGACTAATGACCCCACATATATTTCACACAATATACCCCACTTGATTTTTATTTTGGAAGTTTCAGTTCTCCTAAAAGCTGTTATGGAGTTCTCTATTTTCATATCACTATCCCATGTATAAACACATATGTATTAAAAGAATAATAATTTTAAAGGAGGGCCCCAGATAAAGCAGAAATAAGTTTGCACCATCAGTATTTCAGCAAGGACATCTTGTTTGGGACTCATTCACGTGGACTGGAATAATAATATTGTAGTCAAAACATGACAGAAGACCCAAAACCCTTGGAGGTGCTCCAACAGAGCAGTGCTGAGGAGGGTACCAGGGGGAAAAGAATTTGGAGTTCGATGAACCCATCAGATATGATAATTAACTAGTGTTATAAATTTGTAAGAATCCTATAATGGGTGTCCACCTATATGGTCCATGCACCTGAAAGCTTTCATTAAAGAACTGCTCTCTGCTTAACCTATACTTATAGTGTCTTGAATTTTTTTTTTAATTCAGTTTTAGGCAACAAAGGCATTTTCTTTTTCACTCTTTGCAAGACTTGGAGTGTAGCAAGGAAGGAAGGAAGGAGAAATCTACTAATGATGATGCAGAAGCTACTCGTTCTCTGTTTATCCCATTTATCACTAACTTGTCCTATCTATATAATAAGGATATTATCTCACTCCAACCTTCACACTGATCTTCGCTATAGTATAGTTAATTTAAGGTTTCTTGAATTAGTTAAAAAGAAATCAACAGTTTATCACCCTTATCAAATCAACAGAGAAGATCAAACTAAGCATCTCACAGGCAGTTTTGATTTCTATGGTGCTGAACTCTATGTTAAGAGCAAGGTCATAAAGCATTCTATGGGAGATGGAATAATTTATGAAACACAGCTTTTGTTTTTCATTCATGTGTTAAGTACTTTGCAGATATACATCTATGTCCATCTGAATTAAAATGGGAAAACACTCTTTAAGAGTGTAAAATTAGCTTCTACCAATATTGAGATTTGCTTTAAATCAGATCTCTTTAAATTCACTACCTGTATTTCAATTCACAGATCATAAGGGTGAGAATTAAAAAGTCTCCTGACCCTTACTGATCACTCATCAATTGAGTTACTTTGATATTTGTTGTTGTGCAACTTCTAGCCAGAGGAATTATTGTTTCCCTGTGCAGCAGCTGCAGAAACAGATGCTGGATTTGGTTTGCTGGCATGAATCCAAAAAAACTTAAATGCAAACCAAAAATTATTTCTGGCCTATTGCCAGGTAGTCCCACTTTTCCATCTGCTTGAGTGATTTTAATTTGCAATCACTTTTTAAAAAAATGTTTTGGGGACTTTGCAGTCATATTTCTTTTTAAATGCATGCTTGACTGGCAGCCAAACTTCATTTTGGCAGCTCTCTCTGGTTAGATCACCTTCTCAGAGTATTGTCAGAACTCTGTAAAGCAAAAATAAGAAGTATTTTGGGTGGGTGTCTAGTGAATCTGACTGACATGTATGATAAACATGGCAAGAGGTTCAAGGCCACTCTTGGATGAAAGAATAGTAGAAGCTTCCTCCTTTGAGAAAGAATCACACTTGCAAGTTCAACAATAATATGGAGTCTTTCCATATCCTCAACACAAAAGTTATGCCTGGAAAAATATTAAAGACACAGTGAGAAAAAAAAATGTTCTTAAATTAAGACTATAGATACAAGAAATGTATTTTAAAATGTTCAGAACTAGCGAAAAAATGAAACACAAAATTATGGCTGTTCAGTAGCCCATCATGTTAACACAGAAAGGGAGCAACAATATCTCTCTTGTAAATTTCTCAGGATTGCATGTTCAATGTTTCCAAAAGACCTTGCTGTACAAGCCCTTTGACAGCATTAGAACTGACCACATCAATAAACAATGTGAAAAATAAATAAATAAATAGATGACATGAAATCCCCATTAAATTAAAGTAAAGCAAAAGAAAACAAAGCAAAATTGAGATTTCATTTGATAATTTTATTTGCAAGAGTTGCATGTCATCTGTTAGCAGTTGTTGTCTATATTTATTCATATGTCTTTCCAATGCCATAGTCTCAGAACTCTGTATTTCTGCACATTTGTACTCAAACATTCAAAGATGAACCTTGCCTCTTAAAAAACTATTGTGAATTAAATTTATCGGCAAAAATTTGACTAGATTTTTTAATATAGAATAATAATCTAACAAGCTTCTTCAAAAATGCATTCTTGACTGTATAACAGATTTTAAAACTGACAGAAGTTTTTATGTCCTTTAGATTCCCTTGAAAATCTTTCTATTTTCACTCCAACCCCTTCTTCAGGTGGTCCCAAGGCCATTCCCTTATGTCATCTAGGTAAGTTTTTACAACCCTGTATGCAGGACCTAACAATACACAATACTGGTTTAAAAAACCCAACCAACTAACCAAAAAAAACCAAACAAAAAAAAAAAAACAAAACAAAACAAAAAAACCACCTAAACCAGGAAGGTATTTAGACATCAGACACAAAACTAGGAGCTTTTTTAACTATCAGGTGAATTGTCTAAGGCCTAGAGTTTTGATGAACTCTCTCTCTCTCTCTTTCAATAGGACTGCATACATCTTTCTTGACAGCTGGTGACATTCTCTGTCCTAGGTATTAAGGAAGAGGCAAGAGGCAGTGGCCTATTTTTTTAATTTTTTTTTTTTTTTTTAATAATTTGCATTGGTGCAGATGCATGTTAATTCACTGATAAGAAAAATGCCTATTCTGGTACAAAACAGACCCATTTTTCTTAACGGTGCATAGCCTGCCGCCGGCGGCTGTGGCCGAGTGGGTAAAGCCGCCGCCCCTGGATCCGTGCTCCTTCTCGGAAGGACGCCGGTTCGAGTCCTGCGGGTCTCGCTCTGCCAACTTCGTCCGGGCTTGCCCCGGCCAAGGCTAGAAGCGTCCCAGGGCTAAAGGGGGTGGGGCCAGTTCTGCGCACGCTGAGCTCCACGTAATAAATCCATTCACGCAGGCATAAAAAGCATCGTCGTTCACGACGGCTAGCCACAACAACAACAACAACAGCATAGCCTGCAATCCATTCATCACTCTTTAGTGTGGGTTGGTGTAAGATAGTATGGTGACAATGAAGTAGAAGTGGTGATCCTGACCTAAAATCCAGAAAGTTTGTGCAAACTATGATGACAGAATGCCTTTATGCCCCATTAGGAATTATTCACTGTAGGAGTCTTGCCTGTACTTACAATCCAAAGAAAAGACGGCTTTTTAAGTACTTTAGCAACAGTGGGCAGTACAATACAATATCAGTTTCCTTTCATGTCAGAAGGTGTTTGAAAATCCCTGACTCTCAAGTTTCAGTAATGATATTATTAAAATTGTAGTTAACCATTGTGGAACTGCAAAAACTGCAGAGAGGTAGAGGACAGAAATTTATTACATAACTGTAGATAAATAATGAACCCACAAAATTCTGTTTGTGTTCCCTCACTAATGTGGAATTTAGACCTGTTGCACATTTCAGTGTCCTTCTTCTGTACTAATCTGTCTTCCAAAGACAGATTGGTTTTGCAAGTTGCAAACTTTTTTCTCTTACAACTGATAAATCATCTGCATAGAAAGATTTCTCTATTTCTGACACACCCATAAAGAAAAAAGAAAAAAAAAGAAAANATATTTCTCTATTTCTAACACACCCAAAAAAAAAAAAAAAAAAAAAAAAAAAAAAAGGAAAAAAAAAAGAAACATTCTTCCCATCCTGCCACAAGAGACAGTTTGTCCTTCAAATTATCCCAGAGGAATAGTCATTAGGAAATGCAAATGTTTAATATGTGTTAAGTGGTACTATACATTGCTAAATACTTCCTTTGCCAGTTGTATTCATTAGATAAGATCTTAATCTTATTGAAATAGTGAGAGCTCTTCACACTTAAGATTTTTGTATCCCCACTTTTTGTTCCCTCTGGGATTGGCACTCTTCTATTTTATGGCCAGTTAGACCATTCTTGACTGTCTGCTATTTCTAGTGTCTTTGTAATGCCTTAGATGATCTCCTATCTATTTTTATAAGAATTAACTTAATAACCTTCATTTGATATAGGGACATGAATGTTTAGATTTCTAGAATATTCATTGTCTCCTATATCCTCTCTCTTTATTGCAGGGGCAATAATATCAACAGTTTCACATCCCATGAATAACTCTTTCATTAGCTCTTCTCCATTGCAGCATCAGTGAAAGGGAACTCGTGATGACAGAGAATCACATTGTGCTGGTTTTATTTGGGATAGAGATCATTTTCTTCATAGCAGCTAACATAGAGCTGTATTTTGGATTTGTGACCCCAAGAGCAGTGCTGATAATACACAAAGTCACAGCCTTTTTTCTTCTCACACTACCCCATGAATGAAGAGGCTGCAGGTGCACAAGAAGTTGTGAGGAGACACAGCTGGTCTAAGGACCAAACTGATCTAAGGGGTATTCCATACCATATGGGGTTGTGCTCAGCATGTAAAGCTGATGTAAGAGGGAGAAAGAAGGAGATATTACAGGTTATGGCATTTGTCTTCCCAAGTAACAATTACATGCTCTCCTGGAGATGGCTGAACACCTGTCTGCCCATGGGAAGTAGTGAATAAATTCCTCATTCTACTTTGCTTGACCATGCAGCTTTTCCTTTACCTATTGAACTGGCTTTGTCTCAACCTAGGTGTTTTTCTTACTTTTGTCTTTACTTTTACCTTCTCAGTCCCTTGTTGGGCGAGTGATCGAGTGACTGTGTGGAACTTAGCTGACTACCAGAGTTAAATCACAACACACATAAATCAATGACGTCTGTGCAGAGATCCTGCAGAGACAAAACCCTGAGTCCTGAGCTGCAAGGAATAAACTGCAGGTAGAGACCACACTGAAGGAAGCACTAGGGACAATGGCAAGGAAGGCAGGAGATGTGCCTTCTGCCATTCTCTACCTGCATATCTGCAGCTTTAGAAGAGGTATATTACCCTAACAACAGATGAGTAGGAACAGCTCTCAGAATGGAAGCACCTGTATCAGCTGAGGCTGAAACAAGTGTCTGCATGAAAGTGTCTAGAGACTATGTCCTGAAAGGGATGGATTCAACCATCTGACAGCTTGATTTGATGTCCTAGGAGTTCTGCTGCTTATGAGTGCTTGGATGTGGGATGATGAGAGATTGCTAAGGCTTTTCAAGTCCTGAGGCTATTAGCTCTTTCTGTTCATGATGCATCCTTGCAAAAAAGGTCAACAACATCCTGGGAGATATATTGGCAAGAATATACCCAGCAGGTCAAGGAAAATTACTTCTTTGTCAAGTACTGGAGTACCACATTCAGTGCTGGGTTTCCTGGTACCAAAAAGACAAGGGCACGCTGGACTGAATCCAGCAGAGACTACCTAGATGGTAAGAAGCCATATAAGGAGGTGCTCAGATGGTCATGCTGAAGAAGAAAAATATGATGGCGGGGTCTTATTGCTCTTTACAGCTACCTAATGTGAGAGTGTAAAGAAAACAAAGGAGGACTCCTCTCAGAGTTAGTAATAGGATGCAAGTTGAAACACTTAAAAATCTGACTACATTTAAGAAAATATTCGTTATCATGTGTGTGATGAAACTCACAATCTGCCTAGAGAAGCTGTGGAAATCACAAGATTAGAGAAATTCAAAGCTCTGAGTTGGACCAGGCCCTGAAGACCTTCGCCTCACTGGGTCAGATTTGAAGAGGGTATTAGAGTCTATGACCTTGAGATGCCCCTTCCAACCCAAATTATTCTGTGATTCTATGATTCCACTTTCTGCTTTTTAACTTATCCATCACTTACGGCTATGCCCCCCAAAATATAACTTATATTGGATGATGTCTCTGTATGACTCTGTGTGGCAGTTACATTGACTGTTATAATGGTGTATCATTACAATTAAGTCAATTAGTTGTTCAGTTCTTAGCCCCGCAAGAAAAGTTTCCACATATCACGTAGGAGGTATTTTACGGCTTCAATTCAAAAATAAAAATTTTTTATTTTGCTGTATTATAGGTAAGAATGAATGCGCACACAGAATAAATTGTGTGTTTAAATTTGAACAGCCTAATCTGACTATAAATCTAGTATAAATATTTTTGCCTACAGGTTTTATTACATCCTAGTTGAAGTTAATAGTGATTGCCTCCTAAATAGCTGAAATGGACAAAATGCTTAAAGCATATGGATGGAATTGCTTCCTTCTAACCATATTGGGAGAGTTCTCCTCTGATAGTGTGAGTTTTGTGTTCACTGGTAAGAAACAAGTCAAATTAGGAATTTCATAAAAAAGCAGATGTTCTTTTCACAGGGCTACTCAAGTCATCAAAACAACTAAGATTAATGCACATAAATATCTCATTATAATTTTCTCTTTTACATGCATGGCTAAATTCTACTAATATCATGAATTAAACTGTGCTATCCCCTTCTAGTTACATATTAAAATAATGTTCCAAAATGCAATTTGTTATTTCACTTTTTTAGATATAAAAATATATCTATATACATAAATGTACAATATATATTAAGCAAGTAATTTCCAAGTGTTTGGGTCTTTTTTTTTTTTTTAAACATAACACTCATTGGTGACTTGCAGACCAATAAATATGTAAAATAAAATTAGCTTCCTTGATACAAAATTCCTCAAAAAGTAGCATAGGAAAGTCTTAATGGAAAAGTTTTCCCAAAGGTAAAATTGATTTAAGTGTTACTTCTATAACAGTATATCTCTATGTCATTTTTAAAATCAGTTAGCTCAGCACTGGTGCTGATCTTAACCTGCTTTCTGCTAAATAAATATGCCCCAGGATACTACTAATGCATAAATGTAACATGAACTTCACCATCATGATGTCCCTTTGTCTTAGAAAAGCACTTGTCTTTATAATGATTGCAAATTATTCTCTAAAAAGAGATATTTTTATGAAACCTGTTCTCAAATCTCTTTAGCCAGAGAAAATGTTGGATCAATATCTGTTTCATATGGTGTCATTTTGCATGTTGTCATTTGACATGACTCTTTTCTAGCAAAGTCTGGGTTTAGAGATAGAAGGACTGCTATAGTTTTGATTTGATATAAATAAGAATTAAAACCATACAAACCACAGACTATGATGTTTTCTTCTAGCTAGCACAGTAACTGCAATACATCCCCACTAGATGTAATATCACTCACTGGATTTACACATTCTCTGAAGTTTGATGTCACACATAGAAAACAAACACCTTTTCATGAACTGCCTAAAATTGAAATACTTTCAAGTCTTCACATGAAAGTTGTAGCAGAGGGTGAAAGGGCCTTAGATGTTATAGAGTAGTCCTCATGGAATTGTGTTAAGTAGTTCACTGAACCAAGATGTCATCAGCATTCTTCTCAAGTTTTACTAGGTGACTTTGGCAGGGGAAGCTTCCATTTCAGTCTGTGGTACCTTCATTCATGTGTTTAAGCATAGATGTCTACAAGCAAATGGACCAATGACATCATGGTCTGTATCAGAGATAGTGCAGCCAGCAGGACTAAGGCAGTGATTGTCCCCCTATACTCAGCACTGGTGAGGCCACACCTCGAATCTGTGTTCAGTTTTGGGCCTCTCACTCTGGTAAAGACATTGAGGTGCTGGAGCATGTCCAGAGAAGGGCAACAGAGCTGGTGAAGGGACTAGAACACAAGTCCTATGAGGAGTGATTGAAGGACCTGGGGTTGTTTAGCCTGGAGAAAAGAGACTCGAGGGAGACCTTGTTGTTCTCTACAGCTACCTGAAAGGAGGTTGTAGCAGGTGGGGGTTGGTCTCCTCTCCTAAGTTACAAGCTCTAGGACAAGAGAAGATAGCCTCAAGTTGTACCAGGGGAGGTTTAGATTTGATACCAATCAGCTGGTCAAAAACCTCTGTCTTTTTTGAGGTGGCAGGTGAAGTCCCTGCAATAGGTTTGCCATTTAAGTAACTGAGTTTGTGTCAACATGCTAACAGAAAAATTCAAAGTCTCAGTTTTAGATTTAATTTCAAACTAATTCCCATTTTTAACAGATTAATTATAGCCTTCCCTTAAAGTTTAATTTATTTGTTTATTCAGATTATTTTTTCAGGATCCCACATTTTGGTATTTATTTCCAAATATTCTCTGGTGCTTGCTGTTACTTTAATAATTACAGAAAATTGTTTCATATTTTTCATTTTCAAAGTCATACATAGTAAAGATTCTGAAGTTCATATAGCTATTAAGCATGCACAAACACACACAAATAAGATCATAACTGTCTCTTGTTTGGTCCTATTCTGTATTCATCATAGTTATCGTGAAATACTGCTGTATTAGGCAGTAAAGTAATAGATTACACTTTGGTTTCCTGTTTGTTATGTAAATTTTACAGAGTTAATTCATTGATCTAACCTTGAACTCACACTCTCTTAAGAATACAGGTAATATTAAGATGCCAGAATGAGGTCTGAAACTGTGAAAGCAAAACCAGAGCATACTCTCAGCTGTGGACATGGACTAAAATGTCATCAACATCTCTAACCTTGTTCTAGACGTATTAGGTACACACTTGTTGTTTTTTGTTATGGTTTGGGTTTTTTCATGTCTACTGTGTGTTTGATAGTTACTGGTGTGTAATTAAGCCAGAAAAATAACAGATAGGCTCAGCTATTCATTTTGAGTATTTGCATTGTTTTTTAAATTGTGGTTAATTCTAAAATAGAACTAATAGCTCCTACTAGTTAGTGAGCAAGGATTTTTAGATGGTAATGTTTGGTGGGGTTTTTTTGTTTTTTGTTTGTTTGGGGTTTTTTTGTTTGGTTGGTTGGTTTTGGGGTTTCGGTTTTTTGTTTGTTTTTTTGTTTGTTTGGGTTTTTGTTTGTTTTTTTTTTTTTGGGGGGGGTGGTTGGTGGCTTTTTTTTTGTTTGTTTGTTTGTTTTTAAGGCTATAGCTGAGNTTTTTTTTTTTTTTTGGGGGGGGGGTGGTTGGTGGCTTTTTGTTTGTTTGTTTGTTTGTTTTTAAGGCTATAGCTGAGTAAAATTACAACAAGCTTTTGGGCATGCAAGCCCATCATCAGGTTTAAAATATAAACAACAGTTTCAAGCTAAATGCAGGGTAAGAGAAATTTTACCTTCATTATGTTAATAATTTAGGCAAATTGAAGAAAAGGCATCTAACACTGGTGGAACAGAGGGAGATGTGGGTGAGAACCCCAGCTCCTCCAAGAAAGACAAAGGCAGTTAATTATTACTTTTGGTGTATTAAAGAGTAGGATGAAGGCTGGGGAAAAAAGAGTAGCTCTACTGAGTCTGCAATTTTTAATAATAAGTAGATCTATAACTCAGTTCACAGGCTTGTCTTTTGAGAATACTGTGTACACCACCTTCATATCAGGATTTGCAGGGCAGAGGGTGAGGTCTCCTAGCTGCAATTGTTTGAAATTCCTCTCTACTGTTTGATTTTCTCAGTTTCAACATCAGAGATTCCATGAAGGCATTTGGCACATGGAATTAAGTGTGATTAAAGCCTGTGTGTGTGGGATCTGTGGATTTTGTTCTGCTTCTGTTGAGGGTGAGTTGAAGGAGTAGGCAGCGGAAAAGGGTGGGAGAGAACTCTTTCTGAGAATGCATCAGAAATTAAAAACTCTAGAAGGATAAGATTTCCCTAGGTGATACTGGATCATGCAGGCCAACAAGATTACTCCAGTATTTCTTCTATTTCTAGGTTTTCAGGATATGGTTTAAATGAGTATAGTAACCTGTGACTGAGGTTTTTTTATGGTCTGAACATAGCGTAAACTTTGAGCAAAATCCGGAGTTCAGACTAGCATTTAAGGTCTGTGATAAGCACAACTGAAGTTTTATAAATATCAGAACATATATCATTATCCTACATCTCTCTGTTTTTTCGCCAGTCTCTCCTCTTCCATCACATCAAGTATAAACTATTTCAGAATCTGCTATGATCTTTTAGTCACTTTAAAAATTTGATAGATACCTTCCATGTTCCAAACAGATATGTTAACATGTTTTGGGGTTTTTTGTGCTGTCCTTTTCTCCCTTTAAGGCTCAGTGAAGGCTCACAAGTATATTTTTGTCACTACCAGCAAGCTGTCCAAAGCCCTCATCAGCATTTGCGGCCATTTTATTATTATTGTGGTGATTATGCTAATGTTTAGGTTATCTTCATATGCCAGTGGGCACACCAATATTGTCTTTCTTGTTATCACATGTCCTACACTGAAGCTTTAAATATATTTAGGAACTAGTTATTTTTTTCCAATTTCATACATTCATTCCTGGTCATATATACTGGAATAGATTTGTACTCGTATGGTTAAATATTGTGGGAAGTAATCAAAATGATGCTATTACTGGAAGTTGATAACACATAAATTTCAGGAGAGCTTCTTATTTGCTCAAGCTTTTTGCCACTGAAAGTATCCTTGAGGACTTAACAAGAAAGTTAGAAATACATGTAATGGGAAACCTACAAAATATAAGAAGCAATATTAAAACTGTCACATCATCATTCCTGCAGATTTGAGCTTTCTAAACTCTATAGTGTCTAATGAGCAAATGCACCACAGTCCTAAAAAATCATATATCATCCATGAAACACTTTGACAGACTTTCTAGTGACGGTAAGATAAGGAGAAGGAGATAACCCTTAATCTTGAAGAAAATGACACTTTGTAGCATGTTCTGTTGTGACTCACAGATAATATAGAAATGCAATAAATAATGTTTCTCCATTGTTTCTGCCTGTCAAAACTTCCTACCAAAAAACTCTCTGTCAGCTTTCCTGCCAGAAGTTCTCACAAGATCTTCCTGCTGGAGTCTTCCTGATGAAAGATCCTGCTATTGTGATCTCTTTAAAACATCTAAACAGGACTACATGCCAAAAACCACATACAAACCTCCCCTGAACACCATAAAAGTTGAAGGAAAACTTTAGAAAATCAGGGAGTGAGAAATGAGAGTGAGAACTGGTTACCATAACCAAAAATTGTCCCTACCTCCCCTTCACCTTTTCTTCACCAACTGCCTGCTGCCTGTCTTCTGCTGGAGACTGAAACTCTGCCAGCCTGGAGACAACCAATACCCACCATGCCGCATGTGTGCGTTATAGCCTATCCGTCTGCCATTACCATATTTTTGAGGGCTGGGAAGGTGTTGACCCGGCCCCGCTCAGACCGAGACAGACGGTGACATTCGTTGTGAGCAACAAAACCACGTATCCTGGTTGCACTCCAGAGAACTAAAGCGGCTAAGACACCCCCCACAGCTAAAAAAGATAACATCAGAAGCAGCAGAGACAGAGAAAAAAAAAAAACCAAAAAGGCAGAAACAGCTTCTCTACCCCCACACCAACTCAACAAAAGGTAGTTTTGGTGGTAACTTTTTTCTGCTTCTAAAAGTAATCTTAGCTTTTTCCAACCTTTTCTTATTTCTTCTTTTTGCATCTCTTAGCAAAATAAAATCAGGTTTTGCTATCAATAGATAACCTGTGTAAGTTTTAATTTTTCTCAGGGAAATCTGAAGTTCTTTCTGCAACATTTAAGCAGACTGTAACATCTATCCAAAATTTAGAATACCAAAGCAAACTCACACACAAAGTAAACACCTGAGTGCTTGACAGTACTCCAGCTTGTGGTTTATTTATTTATTTTTTTAAATTTCTAATGAGGAATGCTAGTGTTTGATGTGTATAAACATGAATAAAGATTTCACATCAGTCATCAGTACATTGTTTGAAAACATTGCTAGAAGATCATGTAATTGAGGTGAGATCTTGGTTTAAATGTTTGGTATTGCTACTTGCTTGACAGTACTCCAGCTTGTGGTTTATTTATTTATTTTTTTAAATTTCTAATGAGGAATGCTAGTGTTTGATGTGTATAAACATGAATAAAGATTTCACATCAGTCATCAGTACATTGTTTGAAAACATTGCTAGAAGATCATGTAATTGAGGTGAGATCTTGGTTTAAATGTTTGGTATTGCTACTGGCTTAACACATAACAGATTAAAACTGATTCATTGAAATGAATTGGTGGATTTTGAGAGGTAGTGGGATAGAATTTTAATCTTTTAAAATGGCAAATATAATTTGCTGTCCACTTGCAATCACTGTGGCGCATAAGGACTAGTGAATCACGATAAACTAATGAATACTGGATAATTATTTAATATTAGTTGTGGAATTATGTTGAGCTTCCTCTGGGGGGAAAAAAGGAAAAAAAGAAAAAAGAAAAAAAAAGGCAAGAAAAAAATAACTCTTTTCATCAATGTGTCAGCCATAGCTGTTCATTGGTAGTGTAGGAAAAAGACACAAAATCCTTCCAGATTTATTTATTTCACATCTACGCTGCAAGTAAGCACCATACATTTTTGCTCTACAAAGAGTGGTAATTAGTCTTGTCATACAAAACTATTTAACACCACTGATTTTCTATTGTACAGTTTAAAACTGCACAAAAATAATAGCATTCACCTGTTTCATAAGCACCAGACAACACCATGAACTTTTGATGGAGCTTTTTGTTCTCTTTTGTAATTTTTGAAAAGGTAAAATTTATCTTAGAAATATGCTGAATAGTTCCAAATAATTCAGACATCTGAAAATTAGAAAGTGCCAAATAACAAGCAAAGTTTACAGTATTTTTCCCCTTAACAGTTCAATAGGTAAAGTCTATTAGGAAGTGGCAAGTAGCTGCTGATACTCTCAGACCTGTAACAGAAATTATCATCACAATCCTACTATGTGATTTGATTGCTGTATCAAGTCATAAGTATCCATGTTTAGCCACACAAATCACATCATTAATCCCTCTTTTGCTCCTGGAAGCAGGTTTGACAGTTAGAGTATGCTCGTGTCTAGGCTTCACGAATGAAGA
>VXBX01004392.1:0-36375 GCA_013400415.1 Scytalopus superciliaris
TATGTAAAAATAACTGTAAGTGAAAGAGCAGTGTTTCCACATTACTTCATCTCACATTATTGTTTACTTTATGCAGTCTAATAAATACCAGGTGTCAGATAGTGCAGAGAATGATTATATGATTTCCACCTGTGTGTCATTAGATGTTTACTGCAGATCTGGCTGTAGTACTTGCTGTAAGCAGCCTTTGATGGAATTAAATTGAAATATCATCAACAGTATGCTTTCATGAATGTTTCCTCTTCATTTTTCATCCAAAAGTCTTACTGGATTGAGGCCAGCTTGTGGTATCATGCAACTGCATAATTTTTAATCTGTAAAGATCTTCATTACTTTTGATCAGCTTAAATTTTAAGGACAAATGCAATTCAATGATGTAAGCAAGGCTTAATTTATATACATGTTGATAAGTGTATTTTAAATGGACTTAAGACCTTTTTACATGAAAGGTATTAAAGAAATCCCCGCAACACCCACCACTCATGGTTAGAAGAAAATCTCTGCATTCATATTTTGAACAGAAAGAGAAAGCTTTTGCCAAGCAGCCTTACAGGATAAATGCAGAGTTTGGAAGGAGGACTTTAGA
Source organism: Scytalopus superciliaris (assembly GCA_013400415.1). Classification (NCBI taxonomy): domain Eukaryota; kingdom Metazoa; phylum Chordata; class Aves; order Passeriformes; family Rhinocryptidae; genus Scytalopus; species Scytalopus superciliaris. The sequence continues at coordinate 587 of VXBX01004392.1, forward strand.
ACTGCGTTCATTCTGCTTCAAAAAACTTCCAAAATCCATGAATGCTGCTGGAATTGTGGGCTTCTGGGAGAGCCATGCTGTGTTTGCCTTTGAAGATTTGCTCTTTTGGCTGTTATTAGCTGTTATTAGGTCTCTCTTGCTACCCCTTCCTAGTTTGTGGTGTTTTTGCTATTGCAAGATATTTCATTAGAAGAAAGATGTGTGTGGGTGTTTTTTAACTAGACAATGGAGTTATATTTATCCTGTTTTGCTAGTATCATTTTCTTTATCTTTTGAGTATCTTTAATGGGAACATAGATGTGTCATTATGCTATTTACAGCCCAAGATGCTGACTGCTAGTTTCCTGTAGCATTACTTTGTGGTCCATACGTTCCCACTGTTGATTTTTTCTCCCAAATAATCTGGAAAAGCAATGGGAGTGTTTGAGTAGAAGGTATATTACTTTGAAGGAAGTTTATAAAAAGACACCCATGTTTTTGTGACTTGATGTACTCTCTGATAAGCAGGAAGAGTAACCTTGTGGCACCTGAGTTCTGCGAGGCTGTTCTGGACTTCTTGTGTGTAGGGTTGTGTGAGTTGCTTTAAATGGGACTGCTGACTGTCTCCAGCTCCCATTCACTGGGAAAAAAAAAAAAGCTGTTAAATGCTTCTAAACCCCATGCTTTTGTGCTGCTTGTGCCTCAGGTCTACAGCTACAAAATGGAAGTAATAATGCTTCTTTACCCAATGGAAAATGTTGTGGGGCTGAATTCAGTAGAGACTTCAAGGAGTTTGAGACTACACCATCTAAGTGTAGCCATAGGCATGTCCGTGTGTGAACGATGTACAGAATAGTGGTGTCTGCTGCTTACAGAGGTGATAAAATGGGGAACTGTTTTAAGTTTCTCAGCCTGCCATTTTCTTATCTTTTAAAAAATAAGTTCTGGACCCAAACCACCTGTGAGAGCAGTGGATACACATGCATGGCATGACTTGGGCAGATATGTTGAAGTTGGCTACATCTATTCTTTACTCAGAAGAATTACTCATTTTTTGCTTTTTTTGACCTATCCTATTAAACCCTGGAGAAATACCCTGACCTGCTGATGCTCACAGCCTGTTCAGGAGGAGCTGCAGGGCTGCTAAAGGGCACTGAGTGGCTGGTAGTTATATGTTGCGTTAATGTATTGCCTGTTAATGAATCTTTGATTAGGCTTGATTTAAAATCCATAATGCTGCTCATACTAAGTGCAGCGCTGAGCGATACTGACACAGCGAGAGGATGATAAGGGTCCTCTGAGGGATGTAACACTTGGCTTAGCTGCAGTCCCTGTTTATGTTTGAAGTGTCTGTGAAGAGGTGGAAACATCTTGCAGTGGAGATACAAGTATGTTTTTGCCAAACGCAACTTAGAGCGGCGCCCAGCTATTTGAGCTTTTTTCCTGTTTATTGGAAATGCATCTCCATCTGAACTTGCATGAGGAATTGCAAATGTACTTAACAAATGTTCATGACTCACCAGTCCAGCCCACTTATACATGGCTTTGCCTGGCTCTTGAAAGTACAGTTCAGATGTAGCAAATTCACCCAGAGACCCCCTGGCAGCATTGCAGGGAGGGGGAATGCAGCACATTCCGTTGGAATTACCGCTGGAATCTCAGCTATCCCAAATGTGGTTTTTGTTAGAGAGAGTTTCTGTGCTGCTGGAGCCACGAGCTTGCCAGTGTTTGTTCAGGGGAGATGGCTGCACATGGAAACCAGCACTGAACAGTGCTGCTTTCAGAGGGCATGGGTAGGATCCTTCTCGTGTGCTTGCCTAGATCCTCTAGTCCTGATCTGCAAGACTTTGTGTTACTTTTAGTCCTGGATTTATAAAGGTCACCCAGGGTTAGGGCTGCACAGAGTCAAAGGGAAGGGGTGCATCAGCTGTGGTGCTCTTGTGAGCCTTGTCAGCATGTGAACCCCTCTCAGAAGGGGAAGGAGTGTGTGTCATGGTTTAACCCCAGCTGGCAGCTGAGCACAGCACAGCTGCTCACTCACTCCCTGCCAGTGGGATGGGAGAATCAGAAGAGTGAAAGTGAGAAAACTTGTGGGTTGAGATAAAGACAGTTAGGTAAGTAAAGCAAATGCTGCATGCACAAGCAAAGCAAAACAAAACAAGGAATTCATTCACTGCTTCCCATTGGCAAGCAGGTAGATGCCCACCAACTATTTAGAATTGCTTCTTGCTTCCTCACTAAAATACTTGGTTTTGAGGTAAAACTGAAGCTGATGACCCTGTCACACGTAAGAACTTTAAGCAGACTTTAAAAAAACCAAAATCCTCCATCTTTCATGTTTTAGAAAACTGACCTGTGAGTGGCAGGGATCTCTCTGTAGAAACAGCTGCAGCCTTACCAGTATCCCTGTGCAGCTGTTCCCAGTGTCCACAAAAGAATACAACAGCTCGCTGGCCGGTGCTCCTGCTGGTTTTTGGACTGTGACTGTACATACATGATGTATTTGCCCAGCACCATCAGGACAAATCTTTCCACATCTTTTCATAATCTACTTGCTTCCATAGGAAATGGCTCCTGTGTGTGAATTACTTGTTGTTTTGCCTTCTGCTTTCAGCCAGGGATGGGTAAGGAAAGGCTCCCTCCTCTGCTATAGCTCTGGAAAGATTTTGTTACCCAAGTGAGTTTACAGCCTGAGGGAGGAAGCGTTAGGCAGAGAAATCTTGTTTTAGAAGGAGCACCCACTGCCTTCCTCTGCCTGCTTTCCTCTCTTCTTCTAAGAAAACTAAAACTATTTGTAGTAAGAAGTATTTGTAGTCTCAGTTTGTAACTCTCTGCAAGCAGGAGGTTAGAGCAACTTTCAGATACCCATTTTCTGTTGTTCTCATGTGGCAAATTAGTAGCTGCCTAAAAAAACCAAAAAACCCCAACTTTTCCCCGTGCTTAAAAATTAATCAAGATACTACTTATCCCCTGCCTTGTATTTTGTTTTTAAGGTTTGGTTGCCAGTCTGGTTTACTTGAACTATGCAGGTACCAAGTAGATGTTAAAAACACCTTTAACTGGTTTGATGCTCTGAAGGTAGATTTCTGAGCACAGTGTATGCATCTGTCTGGTGTGTACGTGTGATACTGATGATGTTTTAGCTTGGAAATGAGCTTTTGCAGCTGGTAGGTCTTTGTAGCAGAGAACACGGCTATGGGTGCTGCCAGCCTCTTGGAAGTACACAAAGACTGTCTCTCAGTCAGCAATTTATTTCCTGCACCTCCCAGGCTGGTTTAATGGCTTGTCAGAGGTTCTGCACACCAAACTAGCAGAAAGATCATATGACAACCTTTGTAAATGAAATTTAGATGTGTTTGGTACTAAGATGCTTCATACTTGGGTGATGTGTTAAGTTCATTTTAAAAAGAAAATAGTTTGAAAATACGTGTTTCATTTGATGGGCAGAAATAGTTATTTGCCTGTCATCTGGCATCTAACACCGGCTCATCACCATCACTGCTGAGAATGGAAAACAAGCATGCTTTTCTCTCTGACAGGTGCAGTATAAGTGGAAAATTGTATTTTAGTTTTTTCCTGCATTTGAGAGTGGATCTCTGAAATGCTCCTGTGTAGATGGCCTGTCCTTAGATGTGATCCCTCTTTTGGTGCAGTATCAAATAATTGCCCTACAGCAAGTTACTGGAGACAAAGTGTGCTTTTAATAATGAACTATTGCAGCAAAAACATATATGGGGTAGAGGTCTGGCATGCTCCCCTAAGACAGTGCTAGTGAAATCTATTCTGGGAGAAAAGTGCTAGGGATTTCCAGGAAGAAAGTTGATGAGTGTGGAACTCTTGCAGCCATAGAAAAAGATGTTGAAATGTAAACTGCAGCTGTTCATGAGGTGCACTGAGTGCTCTGCCTGCTAGAGCTTGTGTGTGACAAGCACCCGGGTAGTGAGAGCCTGGTTTTAAGGCTGTAACCTTGCAACACACATTTTAGGATGAAGTACCTTAATTGGCTTTTGTCTGGCTTGAGAAAGGTTTGTCATCGTCTCATTTGAGCAAATAGAAAACACTGAAAGCTGACTGGCTAACATTTTCAATGTCACCTTTCTGTTTGTAAAGTCATCACAGCAAGGTGTTCTTAAAAATGAACATGGAAGATCAGGAGTGAGTAGAGAGGAAAATATGCTTTAGAAATGTTTTCTGGGTATTTGAGGTGTCATTTGTCAGCTGCATTGCTTCTGTTTGAGGTTATTTGGCCTGTGTATGTATTGAGTACTATGATGAAAAAAACAAAGACGTGCTTTTAAAACAAACAAACAAACAACCCTCCCTTCCAAAACCTAAAAGCCCACCCAGAAATGGTGAGTGTGATGCACAGGGTGAGTGCCTGAAGCTGCATACTTGCTGTTATCAATAACTAGCATTTCTCCTGGGAAGGCACTATCTTTCAAGAAACTGAAATACAGAAAGTAGGGATTGAGGACTGTGCTAGAAAATTTGTATGGCACATGCTGCACTGTCTCAGTTGTGCTCACAATATGAAGTTGCAGGGATTGACGTATTTCCTTTATCTGTTATCCACGTGTGCCAGACAAAGGTCTAAACGAAGCAAGTTAAATAATAACGCTTGTGTGGAGGGACAGCACACCACAGGATTTGATAAATGAGTTGAAGGGTGGTATGGTTGCCTTCCGAACACAGATGTAGGGCTTACCTTGTGCTGGGTACCACGGATGAACTGCAGTGATGTGCTGCTCCTGAGTCTCTAAGCTTTTGACACGTGTCCTTACAGAAAACATTATTAAGACGATTTATGGCTTTGAACCACTTCACATGTGGGTTGCAGTGTCTCACTGATAGTAACACAAGAAGCCAGACATAAAGCAGTGAATTAAATCAATCCCCAAGTTATTGTCTTGACCACAGCCCTGTTCTTCCTGTGAGCCACAGACGCACTTGTCATGTCCTGTAAATGCACCAAGCCCAATCCTACCGGTGCAATTGCCTTGGTACTGCTGACCTCCCCAGTCTCACGTGAAGAGTAAAACCAGCTGCTGCACCTGTATTTCTGTTCAGACTTCCCCAGGGTTACTTGCCAGGGGAATTCTGCCCTGTCCCAAGGGTGATGTCTTTTACAGATGGTCTGCCAGCACGTGGCAGGTCCAGCACAGGGAGTACAGCTGCGTGTTTGCAGGGGGAAGCTGTGACCCTGCTCACAGGACATGTTGGTCTCTGAGCCTCTGAGAGCTGGATCAGTTTGGATTGAGGAGGCTGGGTGGTGTCAGTGCACTGGGTTACCACGGTGGTGCAGATACACAGCGTGGGATCCTTTGCTTTTCTAATGTAGTTAGGGCTCCTGGAGAGTACTGTAGTGCAGGAGAGGGCATGGGTTTGGCATTACACCTTCTCAGAGACCTCACCATCTTGTTGCTGTGTCCCAAGGGGATAGCTGGAAACCCTTGGTAGGGGGACTGATCCCAGCAGAGAAGAGCATCTGCTTATACTCTCATGCAGAAGGTGTTGGAGCCTGCAGGCTTGTGTTCCTGACAGCCAGGAGCCTGAGAATAAATGTCACTGAAAATAAGTCATGCGATGGATGATATGAATGTAAAGTTCGGGGGTGTTTTGGTTTTTTCATTATTGTTCTTCACTGGAAGAAATGAGGACGGTTGGACTCAAATAAGACCTCAGAAGAGGAACCAGGCATATTGGGGGGAAAATGACAAACTGGAAGTTCCCACTAGTGTATTTTTCAGCTGCAGCTCCCTGCTCTGTGTAACAAACTACTGTGTGGAGTGGGGCTGTTCTCGTGGGCAAAGGTGTGCTTGCCCATTTGCAAGCCCTGTGCCTCAGGTGCCAGCTACAGTAGTTACAGGTCAGTAACCTGTGTCTGCTTCATCTCAGCTAATGGGAGACAAATGGGTACAAATTAGCAATTGCTGTTAATTTGAATTATTACATAAATAAGTTTGGGCTAGGTCTCTAAGCACAGATTTGTAGTGATGCTTTCTTTGGCCCAAGTGCTTATCTTACAAACATGAGGACCGAATTTTTTGATGAATCACTGCATAGGGCTTTTCTTACTTGAATTATTTGCTTTGTATAACTAGTATCATAATATGGAGCTTTTACAAAGAAAGTGAAAACAAACCTTCAGGCCCACTGATTTAGAAATGAGCTTTTAATTCTGTTCCTGTACTTACAGGATATTTTTATTTTTGTTGTTGTTAAATATATTTCAGTACTTAGTATTTTTCTTGCAATATAGTCATCATGCTTGCAGCCTTATTTCAGTTACTTGTGAAACTCATTTTGAGCAGTGAAGCATGTATCGTCCAGTCATTTAATTGGAAATATTCAAGTTTCTCACTGAGAAAATCACTGCATATTGTTTAAATGATACATTTCAGGCTTTAGCTAAGAAATGAGATTATTGACTGGATTTGAGTTAATGAAATAATAAGTTAATGTGCATTTAGGTCTCCATTTTTGAGCTTGTTACCCATTTGAATAATTGCTTAGAATAAATTAGAGTGCCTTAAGAATCCAAAGCTATTTGCAGTGGACTGAAATATTACTGATGCTGCTTCAGGTTTTAGGTAACACTAAAAGGAAGCTTTTAGAGAAGTATCTTTCTTTTACTGTAAAAACTAGTGTATTGTTGCATTTTTTTCCCACTTCTGGGAGCACAGTGGCAGGTTCCAATATATTTGAAATCTTCCAATGAATAAACAGTTTTGCAGTCTAGAAATTCTCAACAATAATGACAAAACCCTCCTGAATTAGGGCACTTCTTCAAACCAGCTGCTTCCTGATAATCAACATGTCACTCCAGCAGTCTGCATAAATGCTGCTCTCTAATTAGAGTTACAAGCCTTGTTGAGAGCTCACATGGCCCTTCCTCTTCTTCCCCTTAAATTCTGGGCCAGGTCCCAGCTCGAATTTGCAATAGTTTCGTGAATTTAGAGTTTGTGTTGGACTCCGAGATTGAAATCAGAATCATTTTGCTTACAGGTATGGAAATTTCAATGGAGCAGAGAAAATATTTTAATTGCTTTAGCTAATCATTTAAGGAGGGCAACTCGTCCAGTTTAGAAGCAGCTGGAATTTACTTTTTTTTAAATGTAGTAAATATTAACAATGAAATGGAATGCAGATGCCTTTACTCATTGATGCAAATCATAGCTGAAAAGATGTACTTTTATGGCAGGGAGTCTTGCTGTGAGGACCTGGAAACTTTTTGCTGCTATCAAAGTTAAGTAGGGTGTGTTTATAAAAGCAGAGAGAAGCTGATTTGAAAATATGCTGTGTGGGAAGTGTCCAGTTTTCGTGCAGAAAGTATCCTCATTTCCATTGTGAAATGGTTTCTCTGAGGGGACCAGTGCTAGGGGTGAACATGCTGAGGTTGAGGAGATGCCAGTTCCAGCTGACCTGCCAGCCTGCTGTGGGGATTTGGCCTGCCTGATAGTCCCATTCTAGAATTGTCTACGTGAGATGTCTTTGCCATTGAACTCCCTCTCAGAACTTGTTAAGCTGTTGTTCACCTCCTCACTGAGTAATTTACAAGCTGTTCATCTCTGAGAAACCCTGCCAGAGGTCACATCTAGAACAGGCTGCTGTAAGCTTTGCACAAAAGCTGTCTCTGAAAGACAAAGATTTGGTGTCCAGGATGCCAGCTTTTGGCTGCAGTTCTGGGTTCCTCTAATGAAGAGTTCTGGCTTAGTCCAAGTGCCAGCAACTGTTTTGAATGTGCAAGCTTGTGTGTGACTCTAAAAAAGGAACCTGAATGAAGGTAGAAACAAACAGGCAAAAATAATTTTGAGAGCTCTAATGTGTCTTTGTCCTTTCTTTCCTTTCTGCAACATTTTGAAGGATGCGCGCCAGAAGTTCCGCTCCGTGCTGGTCGAAGCAACAGTGAAACTGGATGAACTGGTAAAGAAGATTGGAAAAGCTGTAGAAGACTCTAAACCTTACTGGGAAGCTCGGAGGGTGGCCAGGCAGGTAAGAAACTTTTGCCTCACAAGCTTGTGCTGGTAGCTGGAGAGCACATAGCACGTACTGATTGTGTTGCTTTCCTGCTGTTAGTAACACCTTAAGTGTGTGCACTTGGCTGTCATTGCTCTGTGTCTTCAGTTGCGTGTCAGCTGGGGGAATTGGTGGCAGAAATGCATTTCTTCACAGCCACAGCTGTATGTGGTCTTCAGGAACAGCTACAGCAAACACAATAACAAAAGACTAGTTCTCTTCTCCTCTTGGTATCAATTGTCTTTCAGAGCTCAGCTCTTCCTTATCAATAGTTGTAATTATTTGAAAATACAGTGTAGACTTTGTGTATCTGCTTTTTCTTCTTAAATCAAAATGCTCAGCAGCCAAATGGCTGCAGCTGGAAGCTGCTGGGAAAGAGACTAGAGTAGGGCTGGCTTGGGGAAACCTGCAGTTTGGTTTGGTGCTGATTAGATTGTGATGAAGCTAAATGCAGATACAGAGTTCTGGGGTCAGTGTGCCAAATGGGGCTCTAAAGTGTTTTGGTTTGGGGAGCAGCTGCCCTCTGATTTCTGTGCTGTCATCAGGACCTTACCTCCCTTGTCCCAACTACTCCTTGGTTATTGATAGGCCTGTGTGGCTGGGGCAGGGAAGGACGAGGCATGGAAATAAGGGTGTGACCTGCTGGCTGAAGGTAAAGCAAGAGAGCTTGTGAGATGTCAGGCTTGTGAGATGTCCCTTCTCATTAAGGGAAAAAGCTGCTGAGTGTTGAGTGTGGTATCTTAGGCACTGCTGCTTCGTGTCTGTAGTGGGGTGTGCTGGTGTCTGAGGCTTTTTGTTTTTTTCCCAAGGGAAGGCTGTTCCCGGTTGGTACTACTTGTATTTTCTCTCGAGGCAGGGAGAGTCAGGAAGAACTGCCTGGAGCTGCTTCTTCTGTGCTTGGCTGGAAGGATGTGTGGGGTGGCACCTGTAGCTGGGTAGCCAGGATGTGGTTGTGTTCAAGGGGAGGATGAGATGGGGCAGCGTGTGTGAAATACATGAAAATTACAGAAGAATTTTGTTTGTAAGAATAGGTAAGGGATGAGGCTGAGGGATGAGAAAAGTAATGTAGGTGTGTGCCAGAAGGCACAGGGTGAGACAAAGGGAGAGAAGAGAATGCATCCTTAGAACAATGCACAGGAAAGGGAGGCACGAGCACAAACTTTGTTCCTTAAAAAGCTGATGAAGCAGGAATTGGGTTGATGGGACATGGCATGCAAGATAACACTGTCAGCATGTTGATCCTTTAAATTGCACAGCATTGTTTTGGAGCCATTGGCTCAGGTGGTGGGGATGAAGTGTAGGGCTTTTAGGCTTAATCCTGCAGATAGAGCAGCAAATAGGTAAACTCTGCTTCAAAGCACAGTAAGTAGGTATCTACTTATCTCTACTTGCTCTGAAAGCAATCCCTGCTCATAGGACCTATGGTGCGTGCTGGAGATAAACCAGTAGTGACCTAGAGAAGTTAGTAACAAAATAAAGTGCAATTTGGAAAAAAAAACCAACCCCCTGCCTTGGGCATGACCTTATGCTTCTATTACTATAAATAGCTTTGTAAGGCACAGTATGCATAGGACTTCAAGAGTTATGCTTGGAAAAGTCAGTGGTAGAAAAGCATACTTTGCAGTACAAAGAAAAAAAGGAAAAAAAAATAAATTGACTTTGAGGCTTGTAACATCAAACAGTGAGAGCAGTGAACTTTGCCTTCTGTCCTCAAGCTGGCAGCAGGTTATGTCCTGGAAATGGAATTTCATATTGTTATGTCTTTGCTACCCCTGAAATCCATTCAGTCGTTCTGCTTCAAAGATGCTTTGCGAGACCACAAAGAAGAAACCCAAACCACAGAAGATCCTTGCATCAGTAGAATTGCTGCTCTGGTATTGGGCTTGATAGAGAGAGCTCTATTTTCCCCCCAATCCATTATGTCACTGGCAAGGTTTAAATACTGTTTGTACCGGATCTTCTAACTTGCTACGCATTCAGTTTTCTTTTAATGTCTTGATAGAATTTTATTTTAAAGTGGGGATTCCCTTTTTTATCACTTTGTGTTACGGAGTGGGTCATGGAGCAGAGCTCCCTGAGAGGTGGTCTCTTGTTTCCCTTTGGCTCTTTGTCTAATAAAATCTTAAAAAGGAAAATGTGAGGGCCAAGAGGAATACTAGCATTGAAGGACAGCGAATCTGTCTGGAAACTGTGCTATTGGAAAGGTTGGTACCAATCATCAGTAAAGCATCTGCCAAAGGAGTTTTTCTAGTTTCAATTTAGTCTAGAAAAATTCCATTTAGCTGGGAGCAAATACACTATGTTAAAGCAGGAGGAAGTGGGTGAGTAAATAGAAAATATGAAACTGGAGGAATGTACTAGAATAGTAACATAGCTAGGTGGCAGTTCACATCTTTCTTTTTACTTTGATTTGTAAAACTATAGAGAAATCGTGGGAACAGGTTTTTATTTTTTTCTATTTAAATCTGCCATAACATCTAGCCTGTGAAGGTTTGTCTTCCTGCTCCTGTCTTTGCAGGTTATTTTAGAGCCATTAGGCTGCCCTCAGAAACAAAGGCACAAGTTTCCTGGGGGCTGAAACAGCTTTAATTAAACAATAAGGGTAAAATGCAAGACTGTGCCTGTAAGAGAAAGGGAAGTGTAAGTTCTTGTTTGTTGTTCTCAGTAAAGGGAAGTAAAAATATGACCTATAAATTTCAAGTCTTTTGGGACTAAAGAACTGCATAATTAATGACATTTAGTTTGGCAGAAATGCAAGAGTTGTCCAGAGTTACTTGTGTTTAAGATGTCAGTGGCAGGGTGAGTTGCCTGATACAAGCTGTATTAAGTCACATAGAGGAGCTTACTTTCACTTGGCACCAGCATGATTCTCTTCTGGAAATACTCATTCCATCTATTAAGATAAAACCCAATAAAAAAAGTATGAGAGCAGTGCTGTGAGGTCAGCAAAAAACAGGTCACTAACTCAAGTACGACACTGGAGAAGCCTTAGGACCTTGAGTGCTTCTTTCCTACCCACCCATACCAACAGCTTGTGCAATCCTGTGTTGGCAGAAGATGGAGAATTCAAAACAAATTAACTCCCCCTGTGCAAAAGTCCTGTAGCATCTTGTTTGTGTACTGTTTGCCAAGAGAGCCACAGCTTGGCCTGTCCCAGGGTGAAGCTTTGCTGGAACAGAACAGTGGCCCCTCAGCATTAGGGTTTGAGTGCCCTCTGGAATGGTGGCACAGGGACTCAGGATGCTGTCTGTTGCCACCAAAGCAGGAATATTGGGATTTGCTGAGATTGAAGTGAGAGCTGGCTAATATTCTTGCCCCTGTAGATTTCATGTAACTGCTGCCAAGACGCCTTTGTTGTGCTTCCTCATTTGGTACACCAGCTTTTGTGTTGATTGCAGGCACACCTTACTGTGTTGGAGCATTTTGGTTCAAATGTGTTGTCTGATCAAATTTGCAAGTATTTCTGCTGCAAGAACTTTTTTGTGTTTGGCATATTGTCTTTTCATGTTGCTCTTTAACTTATGCCGTAATGCCCACATCCAATGAAATAACCTTGGCATATAGCAGAGGATCGTGCAATGACCACGTTGCAGCAATATGAAATTCCAGTAATCCACAAGGTGGTCCAAGTGTCCAAGTGTTCCAAAGATCAACCTTCCCGTGTCTGTTTGGTGTGGGTGTTGGTTTTTTGGTTTTTTTTTTCTCCCCCTAGTAATCTGCTTCCCTAGCTGACTAGTCAAAGATTTAGACTTTTTTTTGCCCAAAGGCAATGGGGAAGAAGGTTGAGGTTGCCAGGAAACACTACAAATGTAAACAGAAGTCTTGAGCCCTTGAAGTAAGGAGTGTCTTAAGCCCCTGCTGACTCAGCATTTTGCAGGGCTGGGGCTGGAAAGTGCCCTGGTGCTCCCAGCAGTGTCTGAGCGAGTGGTGGAGCTGGGAAGTGTGTTACCTCCCCAGTGACAGCGTGCTCTGGGACAGGATGCTGTGCAAAAGCAACTGTGGTCTGTTCCATAAATCAGTGGGCTGGTAGGAGCCCATTCTGTGCTGCTGCATGGCATAGATAAATGACTTCGTGTCTCTCTCTTAGTTCCAATGTAAAATGAAGCTGTCAAGCTGCTGTGAAGCTGAGTTCATTAAGGGAGTAAAAGCACTTTGGGGTCATCGGGTGAGAGGTGCCATTAAAACACTGTTATCTGTACATCATCACTTATGAACCCATAGACAAATTGAACAGTAGAACTTGCCTTTCTGCTTTGCTTCTGCTGGCAAAAGAATCTGATAAAAATGTGTTCCCACCCCCACAGATAAAACAACCCGTGCATTTGTAGTGACCCTAACCTGAATAAAAGCCCTGGGAATATTGCTTTTAATTAAGCTTTAGCATTTTTTTTTGGTTTGTTTTTGGTTCTTGTCTGTTTGCTTTTGCTTGGTTGGGGTTTTTTTCAGGGTGAGAGGTTATGTTTTAGTCCCTAGTATTGGCTCAGATTGGGAATAGGTGAGGATGCTTTGTTCAGCTTTAGTAGTGAGTTTATTTGGGAGGGACGTGGTTTTGCTTTGTGATATACCAGCACCTCCCGCCTCATTTAGCTTTGACAAAAAGGTGTCAGAAAACCTGCTTCAGGCAAAAACAGATGAAATATCTCTGCTAGGTTGAGTCTATATGTACCATGTATTCATACAGCAGTATGTTGAAAGATATGCCTGTTGTACTTCCTCTTGAGTAAAGTCTTCCTGGTTTGATTTTACAACTAATTCTTCTTTTCATGTTGTTGGTACACTTTCTGATGGAGCACTCTTTTATCTCAAAAGGCTTGGAAAAACACACTGGAATCAGTATGTATGTACAACAGCTCTTCTCTATTGATGTCTAGGCATATTTGAGAAGAAGTGTAGTTGATAGACAAGTAGATCCAGCAGGGACAGCTAACCTGTCCTGTTCACTGCAACTTTTTATGTAGTAAAACTCCTTTGTCTCACCTCACTAATAATCTTTCTCTCATGTAATATTGTATTGTATTCTATTCTGTTCTATTCTGGATTGCCCCTTCTGGTTGAAGGAAGTGACTGACAGCAAAGAACTATTGGGGATGAGCCTTCAGATACTCAGATCCTGGGTCTCCATTATGCTTGTCTTCATAAAACTGAGGAGAGCCCAGTTACCACTGGTAAATCATTTCCCCTCTCCAGTGTGACTTTTGCTTGGTTTTGACCAGTGGGATCAGAAGTTAATAGTGGACACCAGTAGACCAAAATGGGTGGTTAACTTTCCCTGCTCAGGTGTTTAGTTTCCAGTCTAGGATAATAATTTGGGCCTTTTATCACTGAGTGTAATCAGTGGTGAGAGGTAGGTGCATGTGGAAAGTGTTGTGATATATATCCCTTCTCAAAGGCAGAGGGAGTTCAGGCATCTCATCTTGGGACATTTAGTCTTTTGAAAGTTCTTGGGTGAATCCTGCTCCAAGGGGTTCAATGATTCTTAAATCCAAAGTGAACAGGATCAAAAGTGGCTGCTGTAATCTTGCAGAACAGGAACTGAGGAGGAACTGAGCCACTTGATGGTGAAGGTGGGAGTGGTATAAGCACAGATAAGCACACTTCCCTAGTTGGAAGAGTCTTCCTCAGCAGATGAGGCTGATATCCTTCTTTGCAGAGATCAGAACTGCAGTGCCAGTGAATGAACAGAACTTTCCAAAGTGGCCATTGCATCTCAGCTTCTAAAGTGTTCAGCTTGAGATGTCTGAAAGTGGTGTGGCAAGGGTGGAAAGTTACAGATGGTAACTTCCTTAGCTGAGGAGACAAAAGCTTTTTAAATTCATGTAACTTGGGCATTCAAAACTGCCAATCACCCTTAAAAATTAATTAGGAACTGGAAACTGGTCTTGCCACTGTCAATTCCTGCAGCACTCGAGTTTCCCATCCAAATTCGCTCAGTGAGTGAGAGCTGATAGGATCACAGCACCAGCTGTCTCTGTTGTGAAAAGGAGGGCAGCTTTGAGTGTGGATGACAGCTCCTGGGTCCAGTTCCAACAGTGGTAAATATCCAGGTCCTTCCCTCTGATTTCTAGGTGCTAGATGTGTCATCCTTCAGTATATTGACTTCCCATGTCATAAGGAATCTCCTTTCCCATCCTACTTTTATGAGCTAAAGTCCTGATGCTCATGTTTAAGACTATGAGGAGTTAAGACTGATTTGTATTATCTGGTAAGCTTATCTTGGCAAAAAAAAAGGTGGAGGGAGAGGGAACTTGAGAAGCAAAAATTAAATGTCAGCAGAACTGTGACAGACTTGCATTTCTGTTTGGCAACTTGCCATGCAGCTAGCAAAAAGCAGAATTATTGGCACTGTTACAGTGGAACAACCAACTGACCCTTTCTGGCAGAGTGTTTCTGGTTAACTGTTCAGAAACCATATAACTATCATGTGGGTTCACATTTTCAAAGGAAGGAAATACAGAAACTTGAAAATTAACTTTGACAAACCTTCTACAAATCCTCGGAGGAGGTAACAATGTCCAGGTTAGGAAGGTGAGGTGAATGGTGTGAGAAGCAGCTTGCTCCCCAGGTCTGTACATCAACCATGGGGAAATGGCTGTGGTTTGTTTGTCAGGTTACTTGGGCTGGTGGGGTGGGACTGACCTGTTGGTGTTTGAGACACTTGCCTGTGGGATGGAGGCTGGTGTGATAGCCTTGGCTAGTGATGCAGCAGGCCAGGCACAGGAGGGAGGGAGTCAGGCAGGCAGCACAAGCCTTGCCTGGGAAGAGATGGCTGGGATGCTCTGAAGGGAAGAGAGACATGGGAGTTGCCATGTGGGCAATTGGGAAGCCCAGAGATGTGAAGAAATGTCAAGGGGGTGAAACACATGGGAGCTGTGCAAGAAGTGGTGCCTGAAACCACTTGAAGCATGAAGGCTGTGGGATGTACCTGATGGCCTGTGAAGTTCTGCATGTCCTCTTCTTTCTGCACCCTGGGGGCCTGCCCTAGGCCTGAACCCCTTCTTCCCACTGATGTTTTCATATTTTTAATTGCAAAACACATCATTAAATCTTGGGGAAACCATGTCAATGTGACGTCAGTGCTCTTGTGAAATGTGGAGTTCCCATTGCTGTGATCCCAAGGGGTGTTCTCAGTATATGAATCTTCCTTTCCACATGGTGCATGGCTGGCTGGGGGGCCAGGCACCCATCAGAAGAGGAAATAAGCCAAGCAAGGGAATATGCAATGTTATTATTGAGGGTGAGGAGTCACTTCCTGGACTTCCACCAGGGAATCCACTGAGTTTTGTGAACTTTATTTCTAAAGTAGGGCGTACTTCGGGTTCAGTCAAGAAAATGTTTTGCCACACTCAGAGTTTGGATTGGACTTTTTGTGTGTGTGCTCTGTTGTCATGTTTGCACAGTTGCATTGGAAACCCCATGAGCAGTGTGCATTCAGGTGTGTGTGGCTCAGTGTTTCCCTGCTGCCGGATGGAGCTTTTGCTCCGTGTGTGCTGTTTGCTCTGCCTGAATGCTTGCAACCTGGAAATT
Organism: Scytalopus superciliaris; assembly: GCA_013400415.1. Classification (NCBI taxonomy): domain Eukaryota; kingdom Metazoa; phylum Chordata; class Aves; order Passeriformes; family Rhinocryptidae; genus Scytalopus; species Scytalopus superciliaris. Next base: position 16,106 of record VXBX01004392.1, read on the forward strand.
GTATTTGAAGTCTGGAATTATGGTTCTGGTGTATTTTCCTTCAGGCCAAAGTGCAACAAAGCCTAGGAAGCAGGGAGCTCAGGCAGCCTCACCTGGGTCAACAAGCCTAGGTTTTGTCTGGCTGATTTATTAACGTTATCTATTTACTTAAAGTTTAAGTATGACTTGATATGACTTTTGTGTTCTGGCTCTGTCACCTGGCTGAGCAGTGTGACATTCAGGTGTCTCAAACTGCTGAGAAGATAACAGATGTTGCCTGGTTGGATTGGGAAAGTCATGCCAGAGATCTGATTTGTGAAAGGAAGCTCCTTAACGTGTTTGTCTTCCCATCGACCCTACTAATGCAGGGTAGGGGGTCAGTGTGACTGGCAGGTTTCTACTGTGGTAATCCTGGGCAGATGGAAATATGCCCCACACTTGGGAACACTATAACTGCTGCTTCACAGGTGAACTGAAGAAAGATCCTTACCTGATTTAAATGTAGGGCTTGGTTGCTTCTGTTTCCTGCAGACTAGGTGACATCTGTAGCAATATCACCTACAAATACTGTCTTCATGGCACCTTTGGATAGCAGGAACTGATTTTTAGTCACTTGCTTGTTGAAATATCTCTTATCAGTAAGTTCTGTGCATGTGTCCGCCCTCTAAAAATTAGACCACCTGTGTTTCCTCGAGCTTTCTGTGCCTCATTGAGTGGGTCTGGTTATTTTGGGTTTGTATTTGTACATCCTGCATTTTTGTTTGATGTGAACACTATTCTGTTGATGGATGATTAGTTTGTATAAGCTATGGATGCAGAAACTGTGACTGGTTTTCTCTTTGTTACTGGTTGACGTGCCTCGGAGGATTCCATTATGCAAATTTGTTAGCTGTGCACTGTCAATTAGAGGTTCTTCCCTCTTCTTTTCTTTGCAGAAGTAGAAGAAAATACTGCTTCATTTAAGTGTTTTGAAAAATTTCTCTAGAAGAGAGGAAGGAAATTGCTCTCTCTCTTGGTGTCTTTTTCCTACTTTCTCCAACCACCCCCCCCCCCCNTCCATCAGTTCTCAGATATTGTGAATGGCCATAGTACAAAGCCAGGTAGATGTTCAACCTCCTTTCCATTAATTGTCAGGAACCCAACGACCTGACTATCATTCCTATCTTCAAGGATGTTTTTTCATGTTGTTTTTCTTCTATTGTGAAATACCGAAAGTGTTGAGCAGGTAGTTCTGAAGTATTGGAATACTGGGGTAAGTAGGTGTGGAAAAAACTCTGTTCTTTTGAGTAACAAGGACAGTGCTAGGGCAGGAAAATTTGGGGTTTGTTTTTTATATGTCAGCTGATTTAGGCAGAAAGAAGTGATGCGGGTGATCTGGCTACTGTGCTTAGCCACAAAAGCAATGGCAGATGCTGGAACTGGTGGGAAGATACAAATAGCTCTGAAAGGGTGCTGGGATGTGAAAATAGAAGTGAATTCCTTTTTCCTCTCTTGTTGTCTGAAGATTTGATTAACATGATGTTGCATCCTCTGTGATTTGTGAAAACCCAAGAGATTGGATTGTGCATTCCTTTGAATGGCTGTAACACTTGCATATCTATGGCCAAAAGGCAAATCTACGGGAAAGGAGCAGTTTAAAGGAAAGATTGCCTTGCTTTGTTCTCTCCTCTCCCAATTTTTTCTGACCACTAGTAAAGGCTGTTTCAAGAGACTGTAAGCCACAGATAGGGTAATCTGTTAAAAATAGTAGTTGGCATTTGAGCCTGGGTGACCTGAGGCCAGGGTGATATCCTGTGTATCTGTTTGGCGTGATAATTGCTCAGGGGTGACTGCTGAAGGCAGCACAAGCCTTGCAACTTCGGGCAAGTTGTTCAGCCAACCCAGTCTCTGTTGTGCACAGTGGCCTGAATAGGTGGGAGTTTATTATGAAGGGATGAATACTTATGAATACTAGGGCCTGCTGCCAAAACTGATACAGTATGGATGTTGATTACTGCCTAGTGATTTGTTCTCAAAGGAGGATTTTACTGTGGTGAAGTGGAATTGACATTTTCTCTATTCCTGCTGCCACCTTCATTTGTCCTGGACACCACCTGCAACTATGTCCTTGAAGTGAAATAAGCCAGTTATTTGTATGTGCTATGGAGTCATATAATTCCACTAGGAAAATCTTAATAGGGCCAGTAGATAGTTATCTTCAACACATCCCTCAGGAAAATGACTGTCTCCAAAGTAGCTGTGAGCATGCAGAGATGTACAAGGTTGGCCTGGGGCTTTCTTCCAGAGCATATCCCTGCTGTTGGGGATGGGCAGTTGCTGGTGGGTGTGAGGCTTTCTGGGAACTGGGAGAACATGTGCAGAGCAGCCCATCAGCCGGGTGAAACTCCTACCCACGCACCTTGGCTTTGTTGGTGCCCCTGTGCATGCCCAAGGTGTGCTTTCAGAACCAGACTGCCGCTCCCGTGCCAACACTCTGGAAACTTCTGCTTCAAAATATTGGCTGCTTTGGTGGCAGTGATAGGAGACAATGATCCAGTGTTTCTCCTGAATGTATCTGTTGCATCTGTATGTGCTGAATGTTTGTTATCTTGGATAATTAGTCAAATCCACTAAGGCAGGCGGTGTACCTCTTGCAGGGTGTATTTGTGGGAGCTCGTTCCTTGCTTCTATATTTAATTCCAGCAAGGGAGACTGATGCCAGGTGTAGATGAGCATGTGGAGCCTCTGTAAGCCTAGAAACCAGCTGTAAACCCTAGACTCACTGAGTCACTGCCTGAGCTCTCACGCTGCAGGTGGAGATTGCTGGGAGGATTATCTTGATGTTTTTCTCTCTTAATAAGATCTTTTACCTTGGAGAGAAAAGCCTGAATGTATTCTATGATCCCCTCTTCCAGAAGGCAGCAGCTTAATAATTTTGACCACAACCAAGTGCACAACTAACAAGCAGATGGCACTGAGTGCCCAAGAAGGCTGTGCCTGGATGGTATTAGGCTGAATAATTGGTCGTGTTCTGGTGCCACAGGCTCGTTAATCAGTGTGAGTAACTCCAAGCCACACGATATCAGAGAAGTCCAGTCCAGGGTTGGTCTTAACAGTGTTTAAGGAAATTGTCTGCTTGGTTGTTCTCTTTCTTATTTCCTTTCCCAGCTCCTAAAGAGGGTAGGTGGGATTCTGTCTTTAAGGAGTCCAGCTTTCTCTATGATGGTAACAGGAGTAGCTGATGAAGTGACCTGCTGGTTGTGCCCTGAGCTTTTTGTCTCTTGGAACATGGCTTGTGATCCTGTCTTAAAGGAATTACACGTCACCTAACTTTAGCATAGAGCTAAGGTGTCTCTTGAAACATGCTTTGTAGGTCTGCTCTTATTTCCTGGACCTTTTTATAGACTGCAGTTTGACAGGAAAGTGACACAGAACCAGGAGTCAGGTCAGTTTTGTAAGAATTAAGCTGTTAGAAGAGGAGGGATACATGCATGTAGGGGGCCAAAAAGCCCAGCACAAGAATAAGACACCTAATCAAAAGCAGAGACTAAGAGACATGGCTATAGTGTTTCATAGGCAACAAGGCTTGTTTCACCTTCTCCTCTCCTTTGCCTTCTCCACCCGGTTAAAACTCTTCAAATCTGCTTTTGAAAAAACAAATTTTAACCCACGTGCACTTTTACAGCTGTACAATAAACAGCCTAAAGAATGCAAGGGTCTTTCAGAGTCTTGAGAGACTGTATTTTACGTCAGTAATGCAAACAGTCATTGCAGATTAATGTATAGCTCACAAGGCTTCAGAGATCTGTCAAAAATGAGGTCACTCCCAAGGCTTTGGATTTTAGAAGTTGTTTATAAAAATTTGTACATGGCCTATAGCAAGAAGGGGTTTCTGTTTTTTTTTTTTTTTTTACTACTTCTTAGTTCTGTTTTGATGTGGAGTTTTTAGGCTGTAGGGAGAGGGGAAAGGAAGGTCATGGTTCTTAACAAAAGCAAACAAAACCTCTACCCCCTAATTGCACCACTAGTCTGTTTATTTAGAAAAATGTGACTGAGATTCCAGGAGAACAGTCAGCATCACTGCAAAGTTTTTGCAACAATGTTCTTTGGGTTTTGAGAAACTGTAATAAAAAAATGGTGGTATTTGAATAAATACTGGTTGCACAGGACCTCTGGAGTTCATCTGATCCCGACTTCCTGCTCAAAGCAGAACTGTCACATTGCTGGGTTGCATCAACCATGGCTTTGCCAGGTCTTAAAAGGCTCCAGAGATGGAGATTTGTAACCTCTCTGTGGGTCACACTGCCTTCCTGGTAAGAAAGACATTTTTCAGCGTGCAGCCTGAACTTCCAAGCTGCTGTCTGTGGCTGCTGCTCCATGTTACACCATCCAATACTGCTGAGAAACATTTACTTGATTCTTTCTTCTTTACAGCTCCCCTTCAGATTTTAGCAGGCAGTTAATGACATTGCTCCTTAGTCTCCTCCTTGGCAGACCAAATAAATGCTCATTCCTCAGCACTCCTTGTAGGAGTCATTGTTGGCCCTGTTGACGTCCCTTTTGCACTGGGGGCCTGGGTGTAGTGTTCAGTGTGCAACCTCACCAGCACTCATTTGGGAATGATAACTTCCCAGGATGGGCCAGCCATGGCCCTCTTAGTGTAACCTAGGATGTAGTTTGCCTTTTCAGCTTTTCCAGCCTGACATCTCTCATAACACGCAGGTCCTCTTTGGCAGGGCTGGCCATGGGATTATTTCACCCCAGGTGCACAATTCCACACGTCTCCTTGTTGAACCTTGTAAAGTTTCTCTTGGCCCAGTCAAGTTTCCCAAAGTCCTTCCAGGCTGAGGTTCTGCCACTTGCCTTTCCAAGCACCTGGGTGTCATTCCCAGATTGGCCATGGATGCAGCAGTGCCAGTGTCAAGATTGTTGTTAGGACGTTGAGCATTACGGGCCCTGGTGTTGACATCTGGGCTGCTGCTCTTGTTACTGGCTGCCAACTGCATTGAGGCAGGGTGAGGAAAACCAGAGCCAAAACAGCAGCACGCAGGGGTCGGTCAGTGTGAGTGGTGCAGCCTTATAGGCTTCTGAATGATGAATCCACTGCAGGAGTGGGTAGGACAGCTATACTGTGGTCAGTGAGTGGTGATCCTGCTGCCCTCATCCTTGCCAGCAGCTTGTGCAGGATGCCCTGGGGCAGTCACTGCGAGTCAGTGATCCCTGAAGACAGGCAGTGCTACAGCAACTCTGGTGGGCAATTGATGGAGTAAAGTTCCTGTCTTAAAACATGCTCCCTGTTATAATTTGCACAGCAAATTAACTGTGGGGTGCTGATAACAGAGCGAGAGGAGGCCAGAATGGAAACTTGAAAAGTATGACTGGAACACAGTTAATCATTATCAATTTGGTAGTAAGCAAATACACGTTTGCTGGTAGCAATTAAACTATTGTTTTAAAGATTAATGAGTGGGAGAGACACTGGTTTCACGGTGACAAACAAGTGCCTCCTAGAGCAAAAGCCTTGGGCCAGCACGTGGTGTGCTGGTGCCTTGTTCTGAGCAGCAGCTGCGTGTTCCTTTCATGCTCCAGCTTACAGTGATTTCATAAACAGAGATTGTTCATGCCTTTCATTGGCAGTAGTAATGCAGAGATGCTGAAATACAGTGGATGTCAAGGCCTTAGCAGTGCAGGATGAGATTGATTCACCTGGATAAATGAGAAGCCAGTTTTGCAAAGACTTGAAAATAACTGATCTTACACTGACTGGCATTTTTTATGGGAAATTTGCTGGTTATGTTAGCGATGTCCTTTTCATGAATTTATCAGTGCTTGTGGTCTGGCTCTCTGGTGAGGGAGGCTGCCTGAGGGGAGAAATTCTGTATAGGCTTGTCTCCACAAAATGTACCTCTGCATCTATTTCTGGCAGCCTGGCTGGGCTGTCGGCTGCGTGCAGGTGTGTTCACGTGTCAGAGGCAGAGCAGTGTCTGCCAGGGTGTATCAGATGTCAGCTAACCCCAGAGAAATGCTGTAGCAGTGTTGCACCGTGATTCAGTGTCAGTGATACTATGCACAAATAAAAACAACAATCAGAGATTAGATGAAATCGACTATATATCACAGATCCAAGCCATATATGTTAGGGTAGGGAAAAAATCCTCTGTTAGGTCAGCTGGGCAAAGGGCTCTGACTACAAAGAGGGTCAATAAAAGCTGTGTGGACCAATCAGGAAATAGTATTTCATAATTAAAGAGCACAGAGTCTTTTCTGCTCTGAAAATGGACAAGCTGATGTCTGTATGCTGCTGCCAGTTTCAGGAGGACTGCATTTTTAAAAGTGCCTGATTTTGTTTTCTTCTGTTAGCTTACCATGGCCTAGCAAATTTTGTTTTCATTCCTGTTTTCAGCTAGCAACATAATCCAGCTGTGGTATGTGGTTCCCTTATGTGCAAGACCCAGTGTAGGCTGAGCAGAGGAATGCTCATGAGAGTGCAGCTTTTATCCCCCAAAAGGGGTTTGTCAGGATTGAGCACCTTTCAGCAATACATCAATAGCTTGCAAATGATTTTACATCACTTTTTATTTGCTAAGTTGGCGTGTTTTGTACCGCAGTGCTCCCTCCCTTTGCTTCTGTGAGTGCTGCTAGCCTGTGTCACCTCTGAGTCCTTGGGAGCTGCATGGGCAGTCCAGGCTGTGCCTATCAGAGCCCAGGCTCTGCAGGCATGAGGAGGGGGCTGAGTGGTCAGAGCAGGACTTCTGGATGTTCTGCTTGCTGTAAGGGTAAGGAAGGGATTGTTGTGGGGCATGTGTTTGTAGCAGGTTTCCTGCAGAGAGAGGAGGGGTGAACAGAAATAGTTGGTGCTCTGTGTGACGGACACTGCTGTGCCAGTGGGATTCTCCTTAGCTGAAACCTCTGTGGCTGTTTCATTGTGCTGCTCAAGGAGTCCCATTTTATATTTCATGCTAATGGGGGAGGGTGACACTCAGTTGAGTTTCCTGGCAGAAGGCACTGATCATGAGCCACAATGAGCAGTGTCACTGTGGCAGTGGGAGCCAGGGAACAGGTCCCCCAGTTCCTGAGGTGTCAAGACTTTCTCGTTTTCAGTAAGGGGTTTCACTAACCTAGCTCCTTCTGACTGTTTGGAAAGACATCCTCACTTATGTGCCAGGTAGAGCCCATCAGGCACCAGCAGTGTGGGTGACAGGCAGAAAGCTGACATCCCACTTGCCTCCAACCTCCCTCAGAGATTTTTGTCCTCATCCCTAGCACATTTTCCCTAGGGCTAAACCTCTCTCAACTCAAACACAAGTTTGTGATGAAAGAAAAATAACCTAGTTTTGAGCCATTCATTTGAATTTTCTCTTTTGAGAACAACAGCCACTGTCTAAAGTGATAATCTTCATACGCACCATGGGGAGTTTGGATGGACATGTGAGCTGCTGCTACTGCTCCTCTCTGAGGTTTTAAAAGCACCTGAAGGACAAGGCTACTCTCTCTCCCACCAGATGGAATGACCTGCTGGCTTGGGACCAAGAATGTGAGAGCAGCCTGTCAGTGATGGTGCAGAACAACTTGTACGTGCTGGAGGGAGTTTTAAATGAAGCCTAATTATTGAGTAACCATACTAACTAAAAAGTGTTCAAGTATCCTCTTTCACATTGGCAAAGCCACAAACCTGTTGATTTTTTTTCTAATGATGAATGTATCATCCCTTACCCTAGAGTTTGGCTTTTTCTTTCTCAGGCTTTCAGTAAATTGCTTAAAATAAAAGACTGTAGATTGACTTCAGGTAACTGTTGAAGCTAAATTGCTATTTGGACTAACTGTGTTGCTTAAAAACAAAATGGTATTTCCAAATTGCCATTGCAGAGTAGTATTCAACAAATGCAGCTGGGAGGGAGCATTTGAGTGTGGCTTTATTTCAGTTTTCCATTTGCCCACACAGTGACAGGGCATGAAGCTGAAGGGATTATGGGTCTGCCTGTTAACAGCTCCAGCTCTTCATGTCCTACAGGTCCAGGTGCAAGTAGAAATCTACCTGAATTGTAAATTTGTCTTCTGGCTTTCTTATCATAAAGTCCATTTTCCCACTGCACAGCCAACTGCTCTTTAGAGGCTTCGTAGAAGACCTATTGGTACTGCAAGCCACCACTACATGTTGTTTTCTCTGGGGATTTAATAACTCAGCTCCTAATGCTCTGCAGGCTTTTTGCTGGCTTAGATGTCCTGATCCCTGACCCGGGTGCCTGTGCCAACAGAAACTTCCAAGTGCTGATGCAGTGATGGTGAGAAAGCTGTGCCTCTGCTGTGCCCACATTGCCCCTGGGGTCTGGCTCTGCTGCAGTTTCGAAAGCACTCGCTCCTGATGAGGTTCTTTCTGTGCTAGGAGTGGGTCTGCAGTCTGGTTTCATGTGCTTTGTAAGTTGTTCCTTGCACGGGCAGGCCAGCTCATGCAGCGAGGAGCTGGAGCTGCCTTCGCAGCCTTGGTGCTGGAGGTTACTGGGACCAGCCTCCCTTTGGCAGGGTCTGCCATGAAAATCAGTCCTGCTCTTCCTCCAAACATTCTCAGTACTGTTCTGCAGTACTTAGTGCAGGCTCTTACATTTTTTTCCCACTTGTTAAAATCCCATCTCAAAATATTTTTGTGGGAAACTTGTTCCTTTGCTGACATAGGTCAGCCTTACTGGATGTTCAAAAAAAAAAGTTGTGAAATTTTTTTTTTGGAAAATTCAGTAGAGGATATTTTGTGCATCCACTGACATTGGCCCAAAGCTCTCTGTTGCTTCAGAATGTGCAGTTCTGCATGGAAATTAACTCTCTAATGCCCTGGCTCTTCAGCAAGGCTTCAGGCAGAGTGGGGTGGTGTAAGCTGCCTGAAAGCAGCAAAGGTTAGGTGAATTTCTCCTCTGAGGAAATACCATGAGCCTCTTCAGAAGGAAATGCATCAGGGACCTTGGCTGGAAGGAAATTACTGCACTGATTGTGTTGACTTGCATTTCCTTCTCTAGCTAGTCACCTAAGGACCTCTGACACATAACTCCTGTTTTTCCATGGTCACTTCAGGGTGAAGCACCTCTCTGTGTGCCAGGGGGAAGGAAGGAAGGAGAGCCTGCTGCTATTTCAAGACACAGTGAGGGAAATTTAGTGTGTTATATTTCCTTTTGAGACTTGTGTTTAAATTAGGAGCCTGTCTCCCCTGCCACGGGGCAGGGAGGGAAGGGGTTTTTTCCATTACCTGCACAAATAAGTGTGGTGTCTCAAGTGTTGAGGTATTTGATGCAGCTGGTGTTGAGGAGGTGTAGCCAGCTGTTTGCAGGAGAAATGCACCATTGTTCTACTTATTTTGATTCAGGGATTTTTAGCCACTTCCCAAATGACCACCATTTCTTCACACTAAAACGTCTGCCTTTACTAATAAGACTTTATCTCCCTCAGTTTAGTGTTCTGTGTGTCAGACTTCTTTTCCCAGTTTCATTCTCAGACTCCTTCATATATCATGATATGTAAAGTTCTATTCATTATTTTGTTCTGTCAGTCATGTCTGGTTAAAGATATTTCTCACAGGTATAAACTGGGTAATTCCAGTTTATTTTTGAAGAATCACTGAAGTGTAAATGAAAACTGTCTTCATGGTGCTGGACATTCAATTAATTGAATGTGAAACTTACATTGGAACGGTGATGTTTCAGTGCAAAACAGCTCAAAAATAGAAATTTTTGAAATACACAATGTAGAAAAAGTAAGGTAAAGATTTTACTAAGATTTTGTTTGAGCTAAACAAGGTATTTGTGTGTCAACTTTAAAAGAGCTGCAGAGCAGTAAAATGCTGATATAGCAAATGAACACAAGAGCTTCAGGAATTAAAATATTTCTGATGTAGGAAAACAACGTGAAACCTGCATGTTTGAAAGCCTGAATGTTAAAATTGCTAGTCATTCAATGATAACTATAAAAAGAGAGGATATCCTTATTTTAAAAAAACCCACCCACCCAACCATAACCCAGACAACACCATTAATTTGTTTATGGATATTCTTTGTCTGTTTATGTAAAGTCACCTATTTTGAACATCTGGGACTTGATCACACTAGGTACTCAAGTGTGACACTGCTGAACTCTGCTATGGCACTGCTGAAACCTGTGGTATGACTGGCATTATTTCTGCTTTATTGGCTGTCCCCTTTTGGGCTGAATAAGCAAGGCTGGCCCTGGAAGGCTGATGCTCAGCTGTGAGAAAGGGAGGTGGCTCCAGCCTGCAAGGTGGGATGTGAGTGGTTTGCTTGAGGACTGTTCAGAGTTGGGTTTGGGGATAGTGAGAGCCTTGTTAAAAGCTGCAGGAGAGATGAAGATGGTCTGTACATGCAGTGTCTCAGAGGATTTTTGGTTTTGGGGGTCCAGAACAAAAGAGATCAGAGCTCATTGATTAGATGGCTTGCTTTGCTGGGAAGGTTGTGGTATGCTGTTCTGGAGGGGTCTTTTCTCTTGCAGCAAGAGCCGTGTAGTTCACCAGGAGACTCTTCTCCCCTGCTTCCATGCAGACACTTGAAAGTGCTCCCTTCAAGCTCAACTTGGTGTTATTTTGCTGGAAAGAAGCAGGGCCTTCACCTGTGTTTTACATGCATTGCAAATTCCCTTGGTTACCTCTGTGGACTGGGGACTTACTGCACCAGTTCTCTCTCTCCCTTAGCAAAGTAGAAGAATGTGCAAGGAATCAGCAGCCACCATCTCAGAAAACTTGTTTATGCTTTATGGCAAGGTAGTACTTCCAAAACATTTCCTCAGCGTGAATAATGGTGCATCAGATAAAAATCCACCCTGACTAAACTCAGGGAGTGCCATTCTCAATGTATTCTTGACATGCTACAAGCTTGCTATTGCATTGTCTTTTCTTTTGTTTCTCAGTGATTAAACCTGCCTCATAAGGTATTTCTCTCCCAGCCAGGTGCTTATTTGTAGGCCATCAGCTGTGTGGCTTTTTGACCATGAACACCATGAGACAGTTCTGGGCAAATGACCTCTTTGGGTGGGAACTGCTGTCTTAGTAGCACCTACTCCAGTGAGAAATATGTGCCACTTCCAAGCAAGAGGTTGGGAAACAGCAACGCTGGCGTGGCGCTTCTAAACTCTTGGGATTAGTGTTGTAGATCCTGTAGATGTGACTGTGAGGGTTCCTTTGTCTCTGATTCAATTTTTATTTTTTTTAAAAATTTATTCCTCTAGGCACAGCTGGAAGCTCAGAGGGCGACTCAGGACTTTCAGAGGGCCACTGAAGTGCTGCGTGCTGCCAAGGAGACCATTTCTCTCGCTGAGCAGAGGCTACTGGAAGATGACAAGCGTCAGTTTGACTCTGCCTGGCAAGAGATGCTCAACCATGCTACTCAGAGGGTAACACAAACTTGCCCCAGCATCTGCCCTTTCTGCATTTTGTGTTCTCCTGTGATGTAGGATTCTTAGTTTCTGAAAGATCAAATTTTTGTTTCGGTCCAGATGCGTGACATGTAGGAAATGAAGCTATGAAAAATTATGAAGCCTATGGGTAAATGATCTGGGCCTTAGGCTGCTTCTGGGACAATATATTTCTCTGGGTGGCTGTGTTAATAGCTAGTGGAGTAGCTCTCTGCAGGAAAAAGAAATCACCATCTCTAATATAGGGATAAACAGTGTCTCAGCACATATCTGCATTTGGAGTTGTGCCAGAATAACTGCATGGAGATGGCTGTTCCTGAATACATGTGTTATGGGAGCTCTTACCCTGGAAAAACAGGGACATGTTCCAATCTTAGTATAACCTGTTCTTAATGTGGAATAACTTGAACAAGGCACTTTGCTTCAGAAATGCATGTTTGAATGTGGAATTACTCAAAAATGTGTGAATCGTTTTAAGCTTGCATGCTGCTTCACCCTGAATTAACTTTCAAATTTAAGCAAGGTCTTACCTCCTTTGTAAAGTCTTTTTAAATCCACAGAAGGGATGCACCATCTAACAAAGAAAGGCAATGTTCTTTCTAGAAGCTGTCAAGAAGAATTTTCGTGTCTTTTGCTGTCTCTTTTTTCCTGTTTAAAAAAAAATATATAAAAAGGCAGAAAGGTTTTTTTAACATGAAAGAACCAAAAATTGAAGTTTAAAAATCTTTGTTCTGTCAGAGTTTCCTTAATATGCTGTTGAAGCTGAACTTGCTATTCCAAATATGCTAGCGTGCCATACAATGTTCATATTGTCTTGCAGCCCTCAGTGCAGCAGCTCTATTCTGTTACAGGAGTTTCAGAGTTACAAAAAAGCCTCTATTTCAGGGTGAATTGTAAAACCCAGCTGCCTGCTGAAGAAACAGGGAACAGAAAGGATGTTGGCTGCATGTAGGGGAGAGATGGAAAACCTGGTATATATTAAAGAAAGAAAATGAACTCTAGGATATTGTTTTATGGTCATTAGGTATTTTCAGGTCTGGTAACCTCTGTGTGTTTCTGAGGGGAGCCCCCCCTTTGCAGTGAGCATGTCCCAGGATACCAGCAGCTGTTGTTTCCCCTGGTTGTTATCCCTGCTCAATATCAGCAAGGTCCAGAAATATATAGACAATGTTTGAGTCTCAGAATTGACAGGTGAGAAGACGGGAAGCATCTAAGGAATTGCTTAGGCCTCCTGAGTGCTAAACTGCTGAGTTTGGGTGGAGAGTGACAACTATCACATATTGGCCACCTCTCCCTAGCTGGCTTATAACAAAATCTTGTGGTGGGGTGGATGAGGAAAGAATCACTAGCAATTTCAGGAGTTCAGATTCTTCTTTCACTGGCTATTTTAAGAGGATTCCTGTGTCCTTCTACAGCCCTTACTCTTTCCCTGCCAGTCTGTGAGAGGTGTACAGCTGAGATGAGCAAACCCAGTGATTGAGAGCACAAGATAACTGCTGGCAGTGTTTGGAGTAATGCTGGTGTTGATACATCACTGAATGCAGAATATCTGCTTGTTGGGACACTGATTCAAGCCATAATGTCTCTGATTTATTACAGCTGAACAGTAAATAGGAAATGTGGATTTACCTACTGCAGCTGTAAAGTCTCCTAGGCACTGACTGAACTGCAGCTGAGGGCTGTTTGAAGGGAAAACCTGTTACCCAACAATTCCCTGTGCTTAAAGTAGCCTGGGTAAGCTCAGATCCCAGAAAACACCCATGTGCACCTTTCCTGGGTGTAGCAGATTTTGAGAGAGTGCCGTGGAAGTTTGTCTTGTGGTTTTCATTGGTCATGGTGGAGGTCTTGAGGTCTTGATGCTGGAGCTAGAGCCAGGGAGGGTGACAATGCTGCTGGAAGTCCTGACTGAACAGACCCAGCATTAGTTTGTTTGGAGTGCTTGACTGGGTTTGGTATCTTCTGGAAGAGTGGGGTGAAAACTTGCTTGTCTTCAGTGCATGCAGTAAATGAAGTGCTTTAGTGTTCGGTGAGGCAAACAGAATAGCTGGGATCTCAGGGAGCAGGAAACGTCATGATTCCCTACCAAGCTGTGGGTGAAAACACAATGGAGCATGAGATCTACTAGAGCAAAATTCTCCTTGACTGCCGCAGTGTTGCTGATAACTCAGATCATTAACTGTTAATTACAGTACAAATCACGAATGGAAAATGGTTCTGAGAGTGAAGGCTGCGGGTTAAGAAATTGGATTCTTCTAATTACACTTAAATTCCTCTTGGAGAAAGCTTTTGCACTCTTAATTATTTGGATTTGGTGACTTTTTTTTTTGCATGTATTTATAAGTGACAGTTGTACTGGGCAGAGAATAATCTTGCAGTGGCTCTTGTACAGCAAGAGCTCAAGTGCAGAAAAGCACCTCTGAGCCAGTTGTTAGAAGTGGGGTACTGATTAATTTGTTTCTCTCTTGATAGAAATGTCAGGCAAAAGTAGAGGGTTTTTTTTTTTTCCCCTATTCTTGGGCAGAGGCAGCAGGCATTATTGAATTAATCTGAATTTTGGAACAAAACCTGTAGTGGCTTGGTAGCTGACAAACACCACAAACAAAAAGCATAAAGAAAAAGGATAAGCAAGAGAACAAACAAGAAGCTGATTTTTTTATACAGCCATATGGGGAATTTCTGCCAGGTTAGTTTTGCACTTGACCTGGTGGATAGGGACAAAGACTTGGGTTCCAGAGAACCATACAGGAAATGGTGTTTCCAGACCATCACTAGGAGGAAATAGAGATAAGGGTTTCTTGTTGCAATTGCTCTTTTGTGTTTCAATAGACTAAAAGGCTATGAACACTATTTTTAATGTGACGATCTGACTGATTACTGTAAGTAAGGCTTTTGTAGCCACTGATAGAGAAAAAAGGATCTTCCTTTTTGCTCCAGCTTGTCTCAAAGTAGAGGTAAATAGCTACAGAAATTATTTTGTTTATCCTGGTGAGCTGGAAGCATAACATGTGCAAGGTCTTTCTATTCATGGCGCAGACAGAACCAGCATGAACAGGTACAGGGAGAACTGACTGTCACTCTGAAATTTTTTACACCTTGCAGTTTGAGCTACTTTTCCAAAGGAAGCTGGGTGCACAAATAGGAGCTGGATGCCTCCTGCAAAGATGCAACTAATCCCTGTCTGTGTTCAACAACTGTGAAGCACTGGGCTGTGGTGCAATTCTGCAAGTTAGGCAGCTGCTTTGCCCACTTGTAATTTGATGTGTATTTTGGGGTAAACTCCTGTGGATTTTTTCCTAGACATCCATTTTTCCACAGATCTGAGAAGAGTAATGACACTTAGGCTGGAATTTAGCTCATCAGTGTCATGTATCTAGAACCTGACTTTGTATCACAGTTCCATTATAGTGAAAGGAAGTTCGATCAATATGTTGGTGGTTTCTGGAGAGCAGTTCATGTCACCAGAGAGGCAAATTAATTTGAAGATAAATTCTTTAAAAATTGGTTGTAATGGAAATGTAGACAAGTTTGATGAGCTCTTTAGCTGCCTGGAGAAGAAAAGTACTGTTCACTCTTAGCCATTGGCTTCTTGGGTTTTTGGTGTGTCTTTAAAATTTGGAGATGATGTTTTTGGGAAGTGGAGTTGTGTTGCCTGTCTGCTAGCATCTGGAATATAATGCTGCAGTTTTGGGTGCAGAGAGAAAGGCTATGAAAGGGCCAAAGGATGTTAAATTTTGGAGGGATGGAGGAGAAGGATCTTCACATTCGTATTCCTGTTGAAAATAATTCATAAAGGTGTACAAAAGGAAAGTACTGACAGATGTGTTACCTCTAGTTTGAGACAAGCTGGAGCAAAAAGGAAGATCCTTCATGAATTTCAAGAGAAATTGCTAATTTCTAATTGCTGATGCAATCTGCAGTCTTAAAAAGGTTCTGCTTTTACAGTCTTTCCTGAGATGTGCTCAGTTCATAAATTCTGTCAGGGAGAAGAAATGTTTTGGCTCTTGATCATGAGACATTTTAAAAAGGAAAGGATGAGGGGAGAGTAAAGAGGGAAGAGGCATGCTCCCTCTTGGATTAATTTGGCTTGTGAAGCTCTCTTTGATATTACACCATGAAGTACCATCTGTCAGTGTAAAATGTGTGGGTGCTTTCATGATGTAGAGAGGAGAGAGATTTATTTCCTAAAGGTAGAAAAACTTTGAGAAACAGGGGGGAGAAAGAAAGTCTGTGAAAGAAACAACAAAAATACTACATCCTTCCTTGTCCTAATGTTTCTGCCACTTTATCCTGGAAATAATTCTATGCAAACCCTTGTATTGTTGATTCTCTCCTCGTGGTGTACTGATCTTGTATTGTCTCTTTCCTCTTTTACAATCAGTTTGATTTTTTTGAGAAAGAAACAGTTGTCCAGAGTAATTCTCTGGAGTAAGTTGTCAGCTTTGCCGAGGGTCACTGATAAAATTTTTCTTTTGCATCTCTTTTTATTACTGAAATTTTGTCTGTAATCCAGTTTTTACCTCAGGTCATGGAAATATTTTGGGTGGGACAAAGCTTCTCACACAGACTTAATGGTAAATATATAGACCTTCCTTTCCCAGACAACTGGTTGGAAATACAAGATAGAGGAGCAGAGAAGAGGAGTGGATTTATACCTGCATTGGGGGTTTTTGCTGGTTTTGTTTTCCAGTAGTTGTATCTTACAGCCTGTGCTACCTGGGAGAGCGAGTTCTGTCTGAAATAGGTGACCCAGTAGTCAGGGACAGGTGTGGGCTACAGAAATGGCCAGTGAATTTGTGGGCATTCTAGAAGTTCATTCACTCTGGATATTTTCATGTACAAGAGTGTGTCCCTCGCTCACCTCAAGGGTGTGAGTGGCAGGTACAGTGTAAGGAGGTGAGACGTGTCTTGAGCAGTCTCCATTTGGAGAGGTGTCATCCTCACTTTTATCTCTCCTTTCTTTGTAAGTGATGCTGTTGCATCTGTGATGGCTTAGGAGCATCTCCAAGGCAGGTTGGTGGTAGAAGCGATAGAAGCATTTCTAGTAGACAAAACAGCTTATTTGGTAGCTGTGACCAAAGGCTTTTTTATAAGTCCACATAACACTGCTCCCCCCCTGCCCCCAAATGTATTATTAGGGCTGATAAAAAGTTCTTTCCTGCACAAGCCTGTCTTTTTCTAAGCCCTTTTTAAGAAGTGAGGAGTTTCCCTAGGTGGTCTTACATTGAACCTTCCAGATGTAGAGGTGACAGCATTGTTTGCAGTTTTCCCCTGTCCACCTGCCTTGATGGACAGCTTCTCTACTTAAAGGCTGTTTGGCTTTTGTGGAAGAGTGGGTGATCTCTTTTGTTTCTTCTTGTCTGAATGAAGTGCTTTAACTGCACCTTGGCAGGTGATGGATCTCTGTGGAGATACCCCTTGGGTGTGCACCTTGAGCTGCTGTCCCAAGGGAAGAGGACAGGCTGTCTCTGCAGACTTGTGGGGGTGATGTGAGTGGGATGACTGAATGCCCATAGGAAAATAAGGATGTGGGGGGAGAGAGTTTTTCTTACATCACCAGCTTATCAAAAGATCAAGCATATAGCCTTTGTTTCCTTTTCTTCCTGGAAAGGGTAATGAATGTGGGTCTGTGTGGCTGACAGCAAATTTCATGTTTTGTCAGATATTTTGAGGTGATTACAGCCTATCATCCTCAAATCTTGGTTCTGCAGGGTTCAGCATTTCTGTGACGTTTGATATTAAAGATAGGAAAAAACAGCATGATACTGGATGCCTAACCTGCTTTATGGCCCTGATGTTGGTAGTACTTACCATGTGATTTATCCCCGATATCGAAGTGTGTGCTAATTTAGCCCCAAGAATGGCTGTGAGGGATTGAAATTGAGCATTGGCAAATTCCAGTTGCTCCGTTATTTTGTACCTTCCGGCACTTTTAAATTGCAGTTTCCTTGCCACACTCCAAGGAAGATGAACCACCTTCTGTGCAGTCTCCAAAGACTGCACTTTCCTTTGAGATTCTTCCACGCTAAAACCAGCCTTGTCTGACATGTTTCACTAAGGAAAGTCATTGCAGCAGTGTGGCATTCAAACAATGTTAGAGAGAAGAGGTTGAGCTTGTTTTCAGGATGCAGGAGAGAGTCTCTTATGAACCTGATAGATTTCCCCCTTGCCCCTTCTTTGAAAGTGGACGCCTTATATATATAAAATAGTTGAAGGGCGTTGGAGTTGAGTATATTACTTTATGTCTGATCAAAAGATCCTGTGGAATTCTTTCTTTTTCATAGTTTAGAGTTCTGTAGCAACTTCTTTGTTTAATAATAAAAGTGGTGTGTGCAGATGAGCAAAAAGTGGCCTCCAGTTGCAGCAGCAAGAGCTGCTAGTTAATGCTGGTGCAGCTTTGGCAATTCCACACTTTCATTTAGGCATCAGAAAGGATGACAGTTTTCCTGACAGGAGCAGCTCTCCAAGCAAGTAAAAACTGACCATCTCTTTTCCCTGTTCACTTCAGCCTGAGGGCCAGGAGGGATAGCACACTTTCAGAAAACTAGAGATTTGTGGGTGAGGTTATTTAAAATCAGGGTATCTTAGGTATTCTCCCTCTCTGAATCTGCAAGCTCACCACAGTCTGGTGGTGGGAGCCAGTTGGAACAACTTTGCTTGAAGTTGTGGGGTGGTTCATGTCACTGCTGAAACATTTCAGAATCCAGTACTGGAGAAAAAAAAAACAAACAAGTCCTGTAATGTTTTTGTATGAATACTTTCATAACTGCAAGAAAGGAAGATTGAAAAAACTGACTGCTTTTCCATCGTTGCTAGACCAGTAGTCAGGTGTCACCAGTTTTCTTATTTTTCTTAAATTAGTCACCTCCTTGTCTGGATCTTGACTACTAGTTCATTAAATAAAACACGTTTTCTGACTTACACACTACATCTCAAATTTGGACAGTAAAAGTAGCCTGGACAGAATTACTGGCAAAGTGTGCATATCAGCAGTGCAGCTAATGGAGGGAGGGACATTTGCTTTACCTGTTGCTTTTGTATACTCCTAATTGCTGCAAAATGCCGTGGCAGTGAGCATTTGTTTATGAAGCTCTGAGGAAATGATCCCTTGCAGGATTTGTTAGCTTGTGTGCTGGGCTGCAGCCTCACTGGCTGGGGAAGGTCTGGGCTGGCCATGGAAAGCAGCTGCACGTGAAGGATCTGCCTGCCCAGATGGAATCAGGGTATTGTTAAGGTTGGAAAATCCTCTAGGATTGAGTCCAGCTGTTAATCCAGCACTGCCAAGTCCACCACTAAACCACATCCCTAAGAGCCACATCTGCAAGTCCTTTGAATACCTCCAGGGATGGTGACTCAACCACTTCCTTGGGCAACCTGTTCCGATGCTTGACAACCCTTTTGGTGAAGAGATTTTTCCTAATATCCTGTCTAAACGTCCCCTTGTGCAACTTGAAGCCTCTTTTCTGTAGCTTGTTACCTGAGAGAAAAGGCTGACCCTGACCTTGCTACAACCTCCTTTCAGGTAGCTGTAGAGAGCGATAAAATCCCCCTGAGTCTGTTTTTCTCCAGACTAAACACCCCCAGCTCCCTCAGCTGCTCCTCCTCGAACTTGTACTCCAGACCCTTCCCCAGCTCCATTGCTCTTCACTGGACACTCTCCAGCACCTCAGTGTCCTCATACCGTGGGATAGTGGTCTGGTCATCATGACAGATGTGCTGATATGCATGGTAGTGGTGTCAGCTCAGGGCTCAAACCTCTGCATTTATACCTAAGTTAAGTGGTTTAAAAAATGGATGATCCCAAAATTTGAGGCTTCTGAACTTCCAATAAGAGGTACTATGCGAGAAGCTGCAACGCTTCTGTCGTAATGGGCACAGTGTTTGCAAATCTGACATATTGCTGCTCTTTTCAGGAAAGATTTTTAAGAAGGTTCATTGAAAGGAATTTTTTTCTGTAGTCTCACTTTCTTGACATGAGCTGATTGGAGAGATTACGAAGTTGCTGTTAATTAAAAGGATAAGGAATGGATCATTGTGTCTTGCCATTGAACCTGTTTCTTTCCCTCTTGAAGGTCATGGAGGCAGAACAGACCAAAACAAGAAGTGAATTGGTTCACAAGGAGACTGCAGCCAAATACAATGCTGCCATGGGAAGGATGAAACAGCTGGAGAAGAAGCTGAAAAGAGCCATCAATAAATCAAAGTATGTTTTATATTTGGGGATGGGTTTTGTGGTGAAACCTGTTTGGGGGAAATACCAGTTCTCTGGGGGTTTTTTTTAACTTGTGAAGGTGTGCTGCTCTTTGGGTTACTGTCTGCATGTAGCATCCTCACAGCACAATTGGTACTAGTGTTTGTCCTTGCATTTGTTGTCCTTTTAACATCTTTTATAAAACCTGATTTGATAGATTGGTGAACTACATGGAGTAAGAAACCTTTCCTGGGTGGCATCTCGGCCTTGTTTCAGTGCACTGAACCCTTTGGTGGTGTGTGACTCGAGAAACAGGCCCATGGGATTCACATGGATGCTCTCTGCAGAGAAGCACAGCTCTCTGTGTGTAGGTGTTTTGCATCTTAGTTCTTATTTTTAGTTAGGAGAGCAACAAAGCAAGTGACAGAAGCGTGAGAGGTGCGAGACTGCCCTGGTGTAGCGTGCTGTACAGCAGACTTGTTTACTTCCTGATGCTGCCGTGGCAAAGCCGTGTGAGAGCTGTTCCTGGGGAAGGAAACACACTTCAGAAGGCATAGCTAAGCAGCATAAGTGTCATTAATAACTGCCTGCATCTGATGTGCAGTTCTGCTCTGCTGTGGAGAATTGAAACAGCTTTTTGCTCAGAACCTGTTTAAAACTTTGGCCCTGTTTACAAGCAATTCTTAATCCTCTTTTTATTTCACAGTCTTTTTTTTTTTTT
>VXBX01004392.1:36420-243264 GCA_013400415.1 Scytalopus superciliaris
TTTTTTTTTTAACATTTCCAGACTGCGGCTTGTCTAAACAATCTGCTTGCTGTATTTAGCTTTCAATCCCTCCATGTAAAAACGACTTTTTGGTGAAATCGGTCAACTAAAAATCTATTTTGATGGGTGTTTGCTCAATTCAAGAAAGGATTAGCACTTCTCAAGCAAGATTCAAGCATGTTTGCTGAAACAGTGTAGTGGCGTGACTTCCTAGAAGGAGCTGCATGCTGTGTGTCTAGCACTGCACAGGGACTGTGAAAGCCATCATCAGGTTGCTGAGTGACACATTCCTCTGGATGAGAGCAATATCTGAGGAGCAGTTTGGCTGCTGGGCGTTCCTTCCTTACAGTGGAATTTAAAATAAATCCCCTAATTAAGTTGTCGGTGGGGTCCTACACAGCTTTTCATAGACATGATGGTGCAGGGTCTGATGCCCCAGCTGCCTCTGAGTCTTTCTTTCCTTGCTGAAACTACCCTCAGAGGGGTGTTGTCTTGTGTCATCCTCCTCAGGATAAGGTGCTTTTCACTTGTGTGGAAGGATCCCAACGTATTCCTTTGTCTCACAGCAGGACTGACTGCAGTTTAAATCACCTACACAGGGTGCTTTGGAGACCCTTTCATAAGGGGTGTACAGAAATGTCACTTCTACCCTAGTACTGAAGTGGAAGGTGCCTGATGGCACCAACAGTCATGGATGTGTTTGAAGTCAGGCTACACAGGGATGTTGGAAAGGTCACTTGTCTCTCAGCATTCCACATTTTCATGTAAAGGAAAACTGAAGCTGAGCTGAAAACAGCAGTGCTGTCAAGTGGCTACATAAACTGGGAAATGAGGCTGCTGAATTTGCAGCTGTTTGTATTGTAGGGTGTATCTGGCTACTAGCTGCTTTTCAGGGAGTGTTTGACACCAACATCCTGCTCAGACCTTCTCCCTGGGTGGTGTGGGAGCACTGACTGTAATGCTTGGGCCTTTCAGGCCCACTTGTCCATCTTCTCTCACTGCAAGCTCATGAATAGACATGATGAATGAAGTGCTCTCTTTCAGGCGAGAAATGATTTTCATTTGCTCCCTGCTTCCATCTGAATTAAGATGCTTAAAGCATTACTATTTTGAAAGTAAGACTGAGGCAGCCTGGAGGAAAGTCATTTAGATGATTCGCTGTGTGAAGTTGATGAGCGAAGGATTATTGGATAGTTTTGTTTTCATTTTGCTTTTAATTTTGTTTCTGGGTGCTTACTTGTTTGTAAGCTATGAATGTGCATAGGCTGCATGTTCTTAACAGTCACCACATCTTCTGGCTCGGTGCCCCTGAGCTGTGGGATAATAAACTTGCCTGGGTTAGCTGGTTTTTGGAAGTAACTTTCTGCTCCGGTGATTTGGGCAAAGTGCCTTTCACTCTTCCTGTCACCTACTTAAAAAGCACTTTGTGCAGTGCCCTGGACTTGGGCAGCTGATGGAGTAGGACACCTATTGCATCAGTGAGCAGTTCAGCCACCCTGCTGAGTTAGGGGCCAGCTTGCAATAGTTAGGGGGTTGTGGATGAGGGGGTGAAGTGACCCGAGGAGATGTGAGTCCCCACCCTGCCACTGCACTGCTTTCTGCTGGCATCAGAAAACACCTGCCTGTGTGTTGGTGGTGAGTGAGCAACAGTGCTTGTGCACAAGCTCCTGCGTGTCAGGTATCCTTCCCGTGGCTTAGGTGGCATTTTTCATACTTGTTACATGTAAACATGCCTGCTCATATGTGGATGTAGTAATTGACACACACTTTAAGGAATGGAAAAGTGCACGTGTATGTATTTGTGTACACAGACACACACATGCATATATGCATTGTTTTTTCCACGCAATCCAAACAGGCACATGCTTTTTGCTGATAGAAAGAGGAGTTTTCCCCCAGGCTTGTGGAGGCTACTGGGAGATGAGGACTCAAGCCTAGTTGTTCCCTCCCAGTTGGTGCCAGGGTAAGGAAGGGAGAGAATCAGGTCATTTGAGGTGAATGGGTTTCACTGTTCCCTGTGTTTATTTCCCTGCAACACTGTACTGTCAGTGTCTGTGTCTTCCCATTGCTTTGGGGTACAGCTGTAGGAGTCCTTTATCTGCTGGATCCAAACTCTCCCTTACAGTGTTTTATCCTGCCTGGCAGGTGCATTTGTGTAGCCTTTGGCAGGATTATGTCCTAGTGAGGGAAGGCAGAGGTATAGTTTGACTGGATCAGTGTCACTGGAAACATTGAGACTTGGCTGTGTGCTCCTGGTGGTGGCAGAGGGGGTGATTAAACATACCAGAGCCTGAAATGACCTACTCTTAGGGAAACACAGCTCAGTTATTTTGTGTGTGAGTGTGTAGTGAATTTAGCCCTTCAAAGAATATAGGATCGGGATATAGGATCCTGAGTTCTAGTGCACAGTCCAAAATGCAGCTGAAAAACCTGAGAATTGCCCCTCCACCCCTCACATCTGAACTCAGGGAAGTCTGAGGTTCACCTTCTGTGGGGAATTTACATGTGCTGTGGGTTGCTCAGGAATTAGATGGGTACAGAGAGGATGCCTGTGCCTGAAGGTGGATGTTGCATTGAAATATCTTGCAGGATGTAGGCCTGAAGGAATTATGCTGTCAGCGCCAAAAACTGGAATTTTGCAATTTATATTTAAGTCAGAAGACCCATGAGAAATATATTAGAGAGGAAAAAGAGAGACACTGAGAGCACGTGATGTCCTATCATCTAGGTAGTGGTCTCTTAGGATTACAGTGATACACAAAATAGCTGTGTTAATGCTACAAAGAGAACAACTCCCACTCCCATACTCTGCATTCAGTCCCAGTGATTGTAAACAATTGTTATTTGTTTTTCCACAGACCTTATTTTGAACTCAAGGCAAAGTACTATGTCCAACTGGAGGTATGTATGTAATTCAGATTCATCTGAAACTCTTTACTGCTTACAGTAAATACTGAAATTACATCTAAAGTGCTCCAACAATTGTGTTGTGTTTCTGTAAAAAAAGCAATTCAAAACCTCTTGAGCAATTTGCTAAGCACATTTTAAAGATAAAAGACTAAGAGAGGCTTTGTTTTCTTGTGTGAAATCAGCGTTCAAACCCTGCTGCTTACTGCCAGAACTAAACAAATACAGTTTGGCTGTCTTTATTTCTTGTAGCTTAATGTGTCTGGGGTTTATTTGTCGTGAGTTTTTTCCCTATGTTTTATGCTTCAGACTGTTTAACTGTGCTTGGGGTGCTCTTTTATGTTTACTCTAGTTGGATCAATTAACAGAACAAGTAACCTGTTTGTACTCCTCAAACATCACGCAGATGTGAATTTCTGATTCAGGGTTTGGCATACGTGGGGTTTGTGATTTGGCTGGATAGGCTTCCAGGGCTTTTCTTTAACATCTTAGCACTGCATTCTGTGTGGTGCAGTGATGTCTGGCCAGTGCTTGGGCACAGCCCATGCTTCGCAGGGCACAGTGGCCCTGGGGCGGGCATGGCAGTTGTGGATGGCATGGTAATTCCTGCTATTACAGCCCTTAGTCTTGGAGCTGCCAGGGGTGAGAGAGCAAATTCAAATGCAAGAATCACTCTCTTTCTACTTGGGTGACTTTTGCTGCATGTGGAGCCTGGCTCCTCTGAGTCAAAGGGTAGTGGCTGGTGCTGTAGTCGTGTGTGATGTGCAAAGGGTTTGATGGAGCACGTTGCCTTGCATCATTGGCCAGGGGTGCAGGAAGGCTCCAGCGGGGTGCTAGGTCAGTAGGAGCCTAGCTAGAAGATTCCCATTCCTTGCCTGGGATGCAATGCGTGTCCCACTTTTTATTTTGTGAGCCCTTCCCTGGGCTGACTGAGATGCAGCTCTTTTGTAAGCCTCAGAGACTGTGGCGTGCACCTTTCCCTTGCCAGGATCCAGGCTTGCATACCCTTTCCTCCTGCCTTGCCTGCCTGTGTAGCTGTGGTCAGCAGCTGTTGCTGCATGGAGCTGAACCCTTGCCTGTCCTGGGCTGGGTGCCAGACCAATAATCACTTCTGGCTAGAAGCATCTTTTGAGAAATCCCTTTTCCCATGAGTGAAGTCCCACTGTTAAGGGCCCTGTTGCTTCTCCATGCCAGTAGCTCAATGCCCTTCTGAAGCAAGGTGACTGTGTAAAATGTAATACAAAAGACAGCACAGGTTGCTTTTAATGTACAGTATAAAGTGCTGAGACAGCCACAGACACACAAGCAGTGTTTTCCCTTTGGGAAACAGGGCATACAATGCTTTTGCCCTTGCTGTAGAGTGGTGTTTGTGTCTGGGGACATGGAAACTGCTGTATTACAGCTTTCAGGATTTGAGCCTTGCTGCTTGCTGGCCTGAAGGTTGAGTGACCAGAAATGGTGGGTTTGGTGCTCAGTAGAGAGTGAGGCTTAGCCCCCTCAGGGGTGATCCCTAGCCTTGCTGTGCCCTGCAGACAGGGGCTGCCAGTAAACCCTGGGGGTGCTTCCAGAATAAGCAATGACATTCTGTTGAGAGCTGCATTCCTGTAGAGGAGAGATCCTGCATGTTAACGGGGTGGGATACCCTGCTCTGTGCTTAGCCAGGGGCCATTACCACACTCCAGAGGCAGTCCCAGCCCTCAGCTCCCATGGTTTGCCCCGCTGTTGTCTCCTTCACAAGTGTGCTAGGATGCTTTTGAATTCCAAACTCTCCCAATCCCCTAGGTGGCAGCTAGCCCTGATTTGTCCCAGCTTGCCTGTGCATAGCCAAGTCACCTGGGACACATAACAGGGAACTGAGTGGTGAGTGTCCTTCACAGTGACAGTCCATCTAATACCTGTCTTCCTTATTAGCAACTGAAGAAAACAGTGGATGACCTGCAGGCAAAACTGGCCCTGGCAAAGGGGGAGTATAAGACTGCCTTGAAAAATCTGGAGATGATTTCAGATGAGATTCATGAGAGGAGGAGGTCCACTGCCATGGGGCCCAGAGGATGTGGCGTGGGTGCTGAAGGGAGCAATACCTCTGTGGAAGACCTGTCAGCAAGTAAACCAGAGTCGGACACCGTCTCCAGTGAGTACAAATCACTGCCTTGCTTGGGAATATCCCATGGGCATTGTAAGAAATGCTGAGGTTGAGATTGCTCTGCGCACTCTGCAGTTGTGAAATTTGCTGGCTGTTGTGGCACTGTGGCCAAGCTGTTACACTGCTTGTTATTGCAGGAGTTGATTGCATTCTTTTACAGCCAGTTTTCAAGGGGAAGGGTTACGAGTTGAAGCGCATCAGCTGTTGTTTTTGTACAGTGTTGTATGAAAGGAGCAAAATTAATGCACTTCAGAGCATGCATCTAATTTTTCAGCCAGTGGTGCTGCTGTCAGTGACTTGCCTGGGGTGGTTGCAGGCTGCTGCAGATCATTCAGCCACGTTGCTGAGGCAGCAGTGCTGTTTGGGAACAGACCCCTTGGATCAAGTGCTTGTGTTCCAGTGCTGGGCCTGTGGCAGAGGAACCAAGCTTGCAGCTGCAGCACTACAGACAGGTGTGATGCTCGCACAGAAACGTGTAAGGATAAGCTCCTTTGCAGTGCAGGATCTTTTTGCCAAGATGTGATTTCAGCAGAGCATGTGTGCTGTGAACAAGGGAAGTGAGGAAGCAGCAATATGCTGATGCAGTGTGCTGAGGGGCTCTCTATGAGATGGGTGCCAGCAGCAACCTTCAAACAAGCTCCAAGCAAGCTTGGTAACCGCTGCCTTCTGGTGGTACACAAGGGACCTTGTGTTGCAAAGTCTTTTGTATTGAGAGTTTGCATTTGTCCTGGCTCTGGGTGAAAGTAGATAGGTGGACATTGCATGTGGCCTGCTTTTGCCTCCCTCCTGGACACTTTCTCCCCTTCTTGATGCAGAAAGTTTTTTTTGCTGCCCAATCCCACAAATTGTAATTTAATTTGTATTTCAGCTCCATTTCTGCAGGGAAAGATCTAGGTCAGGATTGCAGGAGTTCATAATTGCACAACCCAGATGCCTGAAGGGTGTCCATGCAGTTTCCCCGTAGAGGCTGGTGTGTACTGGCACTGAGGTCCTGTAGGTCTGTGGTACAGCCTGGCTGTGCCCTGGGAGCTGGGAGGCAGCCCTGGGCTGGCGTTCCACCTCTGCACTGGCAGGAGTTTTTGCATGATATGGTGGAGCTCTCGACTCAGTACTGTGTGGCTGGGACATGAGTTGCTGTGGGAAGTGAGTGCAGTGTCTGGGCCAGCTGATGCAGTGGGGTTTCGATGTGGCTGCTTATCTTCTGCCACCCTGAATATCCAAGGTTGAGCCTTCCTGAGGTAGGCAGCAAATTGCCTCTTTGGATACACACAAGTCCCCTCTCCTCATGCAGAAGGCCACCAGAAAGACTTAGCTTAACTGAGTTAAGATTTTCTTGTGCTAAAGGAGTTCATGGGCCGGGGATATTGGGGGAGAAAGAGCCATAAAAGTTATCAGAGTGGTCATTTGCTGGCTCTCCTGGCCACTGCTGAGGCTGCAGATAAGGACTGACAGCATGGGCTTGTTCCTCTGTTTTAGTTGCACAGTCTGATACAAGAGGAAGGACTTCAGGTTGTGTCTAGTGCCACCACAACTGGGTTATGACAGGGCAGGATTAGCTGCCTGCCAAAATAGCCTGGGTGAGTTAAGCTCTCATTGTAATGTGTAGAGAGGTTTCTGCCAAGGTCCTTTTGTATCTTGATTTCTGTCTGCCAGAGCTGAATAAAACCACCTTATCATCAGCCAGAGGTTCTTGTCCCTTGCAGGTGCTCCTGTGTTTTACAGTAAGTTTAGATGGTGAAAAGGAAGCTACAGGTTAAGTTGTGCTGCTTGTAGAACTGGCTGATGTCAGTGCTTCTTGTCAACTAGAGGACTCTGTAATTGGAAACTTGCTTTTTGCCCAGCCTTTTTTTGCTTTCACCCCCTAGAAAGTTATCTGTATTGCTCACCATGTATTGATAAAATGCAGCAAATGAGAAGGCCACTCTGTATTTGACATCATTAAAAATAAATCACAAAACCCAAACCACAAGAAAAACTGCCTCTGAGCACGAAGTGCCCTAGAGGAGGCTCAGCAAGGTGGATAATGCTGTTATCCATTTTGTGTTTGAAGCCCTTTAGGTCAGTTCTGCAGTGTGTAAGTACAGTTCTGCAATCTGCAAACCCAGCAGGAAGAGGCTGAGCATCTCTGCAGTAACTGTTGGTGGCTGCCTCTGCTGGGTGTCCGAGCGGTGCCTGCGAGCCCTGGGCTGCCGGGGGGACAGAGGAGCTGCTCTGAAACTTCTCCTTTGAGCTGTTGTGTTAATGCTCCTGCTGCTCCTCCAAAGAGCTTCTGAGCCTCACTAGCAGTGGTGGGAATCAGAGGGAGGCGGAACTGAAGATAACCTCGGGTCACTGTGCACATCTTGCTGTCCGTGGGACATCTTCGGGCCAGTGTGATTCCAGCACATGCTTTTGTTGTGCAGAGGCTGATGCACGTAAAGGACCTTCTGATCCCAGTGGGACTACTTGTCTGCAGAAGTCTTTGGCTCACAGGTCCCCGTCCTGCAATGAGCCATGTCTGAAGTGCATTGAATTTTAGCAAAATCTACCCCCCCCCCCCGTGTTGTGCAAAATGGAATCTTTAACGGGTTTCTCCTCTGACTGGTACAAAGGCCCTGCAGCTTAGTCGAGCCAGACAGTTCGGAGCTGGTTTGCTTTAATTAGAATTCAGATTTGAGCAAATACGAACAGGGAAAAGAATATACGTGGGTGGGGCTTTCTTTTAATTTGGTGTTGCTTGGTGATCCTCATCCAAAAAGAGACCTTGGGAGCTTGTGCGGGATTTTAACTGCAAGTATGTGAAGATAAGGTGGAAGCAATCTGTCCTGAGAGCTGTCTTTCTAATCAGTGCCTTAAATAACTGGGAGTCTGTGCTAGGATCGAGATGATGGTGGGTGAGCCAGACACAGAGGATTAGGCCCTTAAGTTGTGTGCTGAAGACCATGAGTAAACAAGACCAGCTGGGCAGGGGGGAGCAGGGCCAGTAAAAATCCAGGAGTTTCTTGGCCTGAGGAGCAGTAGCTACTGTAAAGCTGGTCTTGTAAGCCTGGCTTGGCAGGTGTGCTGTTCCTCAGAGCAGAACCAGGTTAGGGCTTTGCACAGGGGACAGGCAAGGAGAGGAGGCAGCCCGTGGGTTGGCAGCATGTCTGTGTATGAAGGTGCAAACCTGAGAAACTGCCTTTGCTTGGGAAGGTGCAGGAGAGGGGTAGGATCACTAACTGGAATATTCTTTGAACGTTGCAGTGGCTTCAGAAGTGTTTGAGGATGACAACGGCAGCAGCTTTGTATCCGAAGAAGATTCGGAAACTCAGTCGGTGTCCAGCTTCAGCTCTGGCCCTACGAGTCCCTGTGAGGTGCCCAGCCAGTTCCCTCCCGCCACACGACCTGGAAGCCTGGATCTGCCCAGCCCCGTGTCCCTCTCCGAGTTCGGGATGATGTTCCCCGTGCTCGGCCCCCGCAGCGAGTGCAGCGGGGCGTCCTCCCCCGAGTGCGAAGCCGAGAGAGGTACGCGCGGCTGGACGCACCCCGGGCCAAAGCTTTTCAGCCTCAGAAAGGGAGCAGGGAAACCTCCCCAGCTCCCCTAGGTATCCTCAGCTCCCCTACACGTCAGCTCGCTGCTGCTTCCTTGGGGAAGGCGGTTCTTGAAGGCCCCGTGTCTTAAAGTTAACAGTGACATCTAAGATGTTCTAGTTATTGTTCTCCTGGCTGGAAATATTCCCCAGTTCTGTCTCTGTGGAGGGGTCTGAGGCTTCTCACTAAATAAGCATTCAGTGGTTTTCTGATGGCATGTTTATTTGAAGGAAAATCTGAGTTTATTTTTTTTTTTTAAATTAATGTCCTTCTTGCTGAAAATCTTGCTTGCTTAGGGGGGAAAAAAACCCAGCAAACCCACAAAAAATAATGTGCCAAAAGGAACCTCTTGCCGGCTCTGCCAGCCCTGGCTGACTAACTCAGACTAGAGGATTACCACCACTCTCGTGTGCTCCAACCTAAGGCTGTGTTCACTGATTTGCTGATGCAGTGCACAAGCAGCAGCTTTGGTTTCATTGAGGCATTTTGCTCCTGCTCCTGTAATTTTGCACGCTTTGGCAAAGGAAGCTGCAGAGGCACCCGCTTGAAGCTTAACTCGCAGAATGAAATCCAGGTTTAACATCCAGTTTAATCCTTTCTTTGCAGGGGATAGGGCAGAAGGGGCTGAGAACAAGACAAGCGACAGAGTGAACAAGAATAGGAGCAGCACCAGGAGCAGCTCCACTGAAGGGCTGGGTTTGGATAACCGAATGAAGCAGCTCTCCCTTCAGTGCATGAAAATCAAAGAGGGAATATGCGCGGGCAGAAAAGCTGCCCAGATTGGCTGAGTTCCTTCTTGTGCCCTGTCCTGATTAATGGGAGTCTAAATATTTATACATGAACTTCTAAGTGTTTGAAGAACGTTGTGCCAATAATATATGCCAAATCTCTTAAGCGTTTACTCTGAGAATTTAAAAATGCACTAAGAAGTTTAATTGATGTGGAGGGCTGAAGTTTTTATTCAGTACACCCTTTGTAGGCCAGACGAGTTATCAAGTGTTTAAGCTGTGCTCATATTTCACAGACTTTGTAAATTGTTTTGTAGCAGCCTGGCTGAAGCAATAACTAGTAATGTTCCCGTGTAAATTCATGCCAGTCGGGGGGCTGAAATTCAAGCCAGACATTTGCAGAGAGCGGTTTGGCTTCGGTTTTGTAGAATGAAATGCTCTTTAGATACAGCTGATCTCTTGAGTACAAGTGGCATATTCTTTAAACATCTGTATTTGTCTGTATTATGCTGAAACTGTAGAAATATTTTGTATACAGGAAAGTTGTTGCATGTGTGGGGTCTGAAAGCCTTCACTCTTCCCTTGGTGCTCACAGAAAGGATAAAATGAGTCATGCCTATAAAAGCTTCTGAAACAGACAGATGACAGAAAGGGGATGGTAATGCTCAGCAGTGGTAGGCCCTTTCTAGACACCTTCCCGAGTCTGACTTGGACTCTGTGGCTGATTCCAGTGACCAAAAAGAGTTGATTGGCCCCTTGCCCTTCCCTGAAAAGTGAAGTATTATTTTTCAGCACTTTAAGTGTTTTGTTTTTTTTCCTTTCCCTCAAAAGTGGGAGTCATAGATGTTTTCCAGACATCTATGATAAGGGATTTGCCCTTGAAATATGCATGAAGAAAAGGAATTGCCAGTGTAGATTGACAATGTGTTCTTAAGCTTCTCTGTAGGTTGTACTGTGTGGGGGTTTATAACTGTTAAAGGGACTTGGGATTTTAGTATGCCCTAGAGAAATTGTTCAATAAAACTAGAAAGGGCACGGGGCATGTTTTGCCAGCAGCTGGTAGGCAGTAGTAGTGTCTGATAATTATGCTAATAAGTGGTAGTAAAAATCCTAGGACTCTTCAGTTTTGGTGACTAAGCATTTCTGAAAGCACCATTTTATCTAAAATGTCAGTTTATATCGTTAATTTGATGGGAATTTTAGTATTGCCCAAAGTATTTTCTATTCTATGTTTTTGCAGTCCTGTTGTATTTCATCCCTGCCACAGCTTGTGTATCTATTCTCAAAGTAAATGTAAAATTCTTCACACTACAGTAAACATTTTTGTTTTCCACATTTTGAGTCTGTGCAAGTGAAGTTTCTCTCAGGCTGTGGGAACTGGATCTTCCCCTGCAGCAAGTTTAGTCTCCAAATACTCACTTCCAGCTGAAGACCACAGGCTGGAGTCACTCTGGTGTTGGAATCCATTACTGTACACGGGCAGCTGTTGCCTCCTTCCAGCTTCCCAAACCCCTGCATGTGGGATTCCCTTTTTATTCTGAACTGTGCCACAAGACGAGAGCTTTAGTCAGGTTTAGTGTGCAGAAGGAGGGAGGTGTTCTGTTACACAGCACCTCTGTACCCAGTGCTGCAGACACTGGCCCTGAGGCCCTGCTGAACTGGAGGTAAAGAATCCTGTTTTCATTAAAAATACATTCAACACATTAGAGGGTGTTAAGCTGTAATAGCTGTAAACAATTACAGGCTTACATCTTCTGAAGACCTGAAGGCTGACACCTTCCACTGCTAGCAGTTCCCAGGCCAAAAAAAAATGCTTAGGAAAGAAGTCTGTGGTTCCAGCTTCTGATGTGACCATTACTTGGGGAAAAGCTGGGGTAAACAGTATTAAACATGCAATGAAAAGCAGTACAGAAGTGCCACGTTGTATTAAATGTTTTTGTAGTTGAGCTATTGTCTGTGCTGCATTCAGTTAGAAAAGTTTGCAGAGGTATTTGTGGTTGAATTTTACTTTTGCAGACCTCCCCATCACCACCAGTTACGTTTTCCTGGGTTGTTTGGATGGAGTTGTTGGTGATTTTTTTAATTTTTTTTTTGTTTGGTTGTTTTTTTAACCTCTCTTGCTATCAAATTTCCTCTCATCTTGACTGAAAACCCACTCTATGCACTTAGGCAACCAATTAATGTTGTGTTTATCAGGATATAAAACCAGCTGTGTGTGCAGTGCCTTGGTGTGTCCTGATTGCTTTCAGCCCCAGCAGGGTAGAACCATGGATCAGGAAGGACAGAAGTGTGTGGAAGCCCCCTGCCCTTACTTGTACACCGTGCTTCCAGGAGAGCTGTTGAAAGACCACCCTGCAGGCAACCCCTGGACTTGGCAGGTAAATCACCCTTCAAAAGCACAAGCAAACAGGCAGAACTGTGTGTCCAGTAAATTAATGGAAAACTCATTTTATTTTAAACTTCATAAAAGGCATAATTATAAATATGACAGACTTAAATGAACAGACGTTGCTATGGATTACAAGCAAATGAACAGGCTTTCTCCAGTAACTATTCTGTTGGAGCTCTTTATGGATTCTGAAGGGTAACATGATGGTAGTTGCCTCCGTGGGTATAAAAATAAGCCTCTGCTGTATCAAAGTATATGTGATCACTTCAGCTGCCCTGACATGAGAATGTATAAAACAAATGTTAACTTAGGAATTCTGCTTCTCTTTGGTATTATCAAACAATTTAAATGTCCTTTTTGACAAAGTGAGGAAAACAAACCTCTCCTATGTGTACACAAACTTAATTCTGAATAGCTGACTGTCCAAATGCCACAGAGATTGGGTAGTTAAATGCATAACTACTGTACAAAATGGTTACACAAAGCTCACAGCAGGAGACCAGGACTGAACTCGGACTCACAGGGTGGATGGGACAGAAGCTGTTGATACAATTCATCCATGGTACTATAATACCTCTCACTGAGTCTGTGAGAACAAGGAATTCACCAAGGGCTAACCTGTATCTTCCTTAAAAAAACCAAGGGGAGGGGTGTCTCAACCTGAACTATAAACAGCAGCATTTTGGGGTCTTGTATGGAGCTTTAAAGTAGGCTTTTTAAAAGAATACACAGAAAAGGCTTTGCAGTGCATAAGTAAAGAGAATGCCAAAATTTCTGAAGAGGCTATCTCCAGTTCTCCCTCTGCACTGCTGACAGAGAATTAAAAATAATTTCTTTGCAGGAGTCTTCCCTTAATGAATCAGACAATGTGTAAATCCTCTTAAAGCCCCTTGCAGCAACTGGCCTCCATTTCATGAGTTACCCCCTGGCCTGTGGCTCTGGCAGTAGTTCAGAACTGTACCCTGTGTGAGAAACTCCTTAGGAGTGCAGAGTGCCTGTTGAGGCCTTGTATTTTAATGTTTGAAAACTTGAATTGCATGTTTAGAGGCAGAGAAGACTTAAGGATTGAGAGATGCACGGCTGTTGAACTGGAAGTAAAATAACATGTCCAATGTACCTTTGTTGTGCAGCTGTTTAAATTTTTGCATGCACAGGTCTTACTTCTTTGTAAAAGTCTTGCTGCACAACCCAGCATCTAATTCTCTGGCACAGGGATCAAAAAGTGCTAAACAGTCTAGGGGAAAGAAAAGTTTAACTTAGTGGCCTGAGGTTGTCTTAAAATCTAAGGGCCGGTTCACTTTCCAATAATTTTTCCAGATTTGTTTGGGGAAAAAAAATATAAAAGTATGTATTTGATATAAAATATTAAAGCAAATCATAAATGCTTACACCATCATTTTTTCCTAAGAAAAAAAAAGCACAAAAACCTTCTTGCAAAATCAATTTGCCACAGCCAGAATCTGCAGACTACAATTTATAAGAATATTTTGTAGTTCCTCTTAAATAGTCCACCTGAGTGTTCTGTCCTATATCTGGAGGAAATGCACAGTGATGGCAGTCTAGTAGCCTATACAGATGCAATATTTGAATAGGATTTGTATTACATAAATAAGACTGACACTAATCTTAAATCCTGTACATTAATGGGGGCAAGCCCAATCCACCGACTGTTCTGTGTGTATAAGAAATATTAGCACATCCTGGATCCTTTGTCCTTAGTGCCTTTGTCTGGCATTAAGAAAGCAAGGACATTTCTTGCTTTTAGTTCAGTTTAGTTTTAGTCCAGCACAGCACAGAGGCTGAGCCTTATGCTCGTTTCATGCAGCAGAAGTTTGGCACTCCCTTGTGCTCAGGGGGGAAAAAAGAGAGGAAAAAAAACTCCTTCCTGCCGAGTAGAAACCAATGACTGAAGAACAACAACAGATTTTACTGTAGGCAAGTCTACCAGCTTGATCTCAAACAGCAGAGAAGGTGCAAGAACTTGGTACTGAAAGCTGGCAGTTCTGGCATCTGCATTTTGTGCTGCCAAAAAGATACTCAGCTGAGACTTCCTACCTGCCTCTGACGTCAGAGGTGGTAAGAGGCATGCAGGACTCCAGTGCCCCTCTGGTTCAGCCTGAGCTAAAAACTTAGCAGAAAGCTGTAGGGGAAATGTGAGCTGAATGAAAATTTCATTTTGTAGGGATGAAGCAGTCCTTGGCACCTACTCCAGAAGCCAAGGGATAACTACAATGAACCTAACCTGTTTTTTTTGCTTAGCTTGTACCCATGCTGTTCCCTCTATTGATTTATTGCAATACTCATCAGAAACTGCCCTGCAAGAGAAGGTAAGTCACACTGTTGACAAACTTGTCACAAATATTCTATCCCAGATGGTCTTTGAGAGAACTCCAGTCAGCAGGGCATGTGTTTTCAAAGGCATGAGCTATCAGTGCCCTTTCAACACCAGACACTTGTTAAGCAGCTGTCTGATGAAGGAAATTAAACAGAACAATCTTGTACTTTCTGGAGAGGACTAATAGCAGACTTCTGTGGGAATAATTTTAGCCCAGAGATATTTCTGGTGCTCCTGTAGGACATGTGCTCAGTTTCCCAATGGCCAAGAGACACCTGTGCTCTAAAGCATGATTTAAATGCTACCTTTTTTGATTGGAGAACTGCGAAGCCAACGTGAATGGCAGCAAAATTCCTGTGGCTGTTTTAAAAACACCCTCCCCCCAACTGTCAGATATTGGAAATTTTGTAAAAAAGACAAAATTAAATGCATTTCAGGATCTGAGGCAGTTGGTATTAAATTAAAAATTCAGTTATCTTGAATCCTCTTCATATACAATGCATATAAAGCTCGAGGAAGAGCACATATCAGGAGGCTTCTAAAAAAATACTGGTCTACATTGACCCCACTTCCATTGTTTTCTTAAGAACTCTGACCCTGCTCCTATTGATGACAGTGGCCAAGGGCTCAATTCATCCACTGGTTTCAATCAGGGGAAAGGAGTAAAAGGAAAAAAGTACCTTTTCAAAGATGTCTGGTATAATGGAATCAGCAAGTACATTCCTTGCAGCTGTGGTCTATTGGAGGAGAGTCTTAAATAATCCTTCC
The DNA here is from genome assembly GCA_013400415.1 of Scytalopus superciliaris. Taxonomy (NCBI): domain Eukaryota; kingdom Metazoa; phylum Chordata; class Aves; order Passeriformes; family Rhinocryptidae; genus Scytalopus; species Scytalopus superciliaris. The sequence goes on from VXBX01004392.1 coordinate 51,240, forward strand.
CTCTAGGCTGAGGACTTACAAAAATGATGAAAACAAAACATTTCTTTCCTGGGTTTCTGATGGTGGGCAGTTTCCCATCTCTTCACCAGCAACTGAGACTGTGTCAATAGATACAGTGACTCTTACGAGGGATCTTTAGATGAAAACCTTTCACACCTAGTCAAGTAGTCATACAGATATGAAGTAGCAGCTCTCAAAGTACATGTAACATGAGCAAAGCCATTGCTTTGCTCTTAGAAATAGCTCAAGCTGGAATCTTCCTCTTCCTTTACTCCTATATACATATTCCAGGTAAGTTGGCACATGGAGTACTACATGCTCAGCAGTAGTAAATTTACATTTAGATGTGAGAACCAGTTCAATGCTGAAAGCATTTAAGATAGCAGTACAAATATGTAGTAAAAGCTATTTGGTCCTGAGACTGAATAAGCAGAATACACAAGAATATTTTTTCTGACATGTTTACTTTTAAGAATAAAACCTTTAACCCATATACCCTGTATTTTGGGAGAAGGGAATCTGAATGTTAGTTTTTTTCCTAACCCACTAGACTTTGATTCAAAGTGTGGAAAAATTGCAATGAATTGAGTTCTGCCCGTTCATTTGAATAGATGCATTTGAGCCTATTCCCAAGGCTGTTGATCAGTGCTCTCTCAAGTACCACAGCAGCAAACCCCACAGCTAACTGGCTGCCACAATTAAGTGGCAATCAGTGATTCCATGCTTTTGGCTATAACTTAGAATGTAATTTTCTTTTGAGCATATGTCTAGTAGGGGTTATTCACCTGTTCTCAGGCTGTAGGGCAGATCAAAACCACCTCCTTGAACAGTACTGCACAGATCTGTCTCCTCACTGCAGCTGAGACACCTTTAGAGGAGTAGTACTGTTAAAATCTAAGAAAAAAGGACCCTCTTGTTGGGGCAGGAATGTGGTGGGGATAATGTTGTAAACTCCAGCAAATATGTTCTCCACTTCCAAGTAGCAAAATCCACACCTACGATAAAGAAAACTGTGTTAGAAATAAGATCTGAAGCATGTTTCAAACCTCTGTTGAGACTTCAATGAGTATTATTACCTGTAGTCACCACTGCTCTTTTTCTGAAAGCCATAGGAACCAGGATCTCCAACTGTCGAGACGGTGACGAGTTCAAAACCAACACTGTATTGCCTGCAGGTGACAGGACAGACTTACTTCAGCTGTTTGGCTCATCAGGATTACCATGAAGAGGCCTATTTATGAAAAACTTCACAGTACAACTGAAAGACGTGGAACAGTTTTGTCACATTCGTGACAGAAACATTAAGTCAAACTCACCATGATGTGAATGTAGAATTTGGAGGGAAACAGAACTCAGGTTTGGAGCTAGACTGTAGGCAAAATGCCTGCTAGAAGCCTGCCCCTGCATTTAAGCAGGCTTCAAGCAGTTAAACTTGTGGAGACACACTCCTGTGCCACATGGCACAGATGCTGGGGTGTGATCTGATCACTATCGGAGCACTCGGTGTCAGCGATCTCAGCAGAATTCCTCATGTTGCAACATAACTTGGGACACTTTGTCTACTACCTGTCAATGCATGTGACAGGCACCACTGCCCCTGTCACTCAAACTACCCAAATATGATCTGCAAGTACAGAAAAAAAAATGCATACAAAAAACTGCTCAGTTCATGGAACCCTATAGCCACACCTCTGCACTCATCTTCATTTCCCCCCAAAGAGGGGAGGGTGGATAGCAAAGTATTGCCATTTAGTGGGCCCCACTGTACAGCTTTGCAAGAGATAAACACTCAACTGCAGGTCAGGAGATGCTGCTGTTCAGAAGTGCTGTATACTGGCAGTTTGAGGCAAACACTACTTTTGCCAAAGCAATTTGACCTGCATAGGTCTACTTTATAGGACATCCAATACTTCTGCTGGCCTGCTAGTGGTAGAGTAAATGCACTTTCAGAGATGTTTGAGATCCTATAAGGGTTTAGTAGCCTGAATATTAGCTCTACTACAAAACAAAAGGAATTATGACCATAATTAGTTATAAGAAGGAGAAAAAGTCCTTTATACCTTCTTCCCTAGTTCTACTCAGACCCCAAAACTAAAGAGAAAGGAAGACTCCTGCTTTCTTTGTAGGTCAAGGATTTCACGTGTAGGTTTAAAACACTATTGATGGTGAAGACAAATACAGATGGTACTAAATCTGAGCCAACTCCCATACCTTGTGTTCTGGATTTTCTGGGAGCTTCTCACCCACCCCCCCGAGGGTACCGACCAAGCTTTATCTTTAGCTGTAATGCTCTGTTGTGTTGATGCTCTACAAACCTCGGGCCCCGCAATTCAATTAGCAGTGGTCCATTCTTGTCTAGCTGGAATTGATAAATGGGGTTATTTCTGTAGGTGTCTCTGAAGTTCCCACATCCTCCAGCACTGTGACCTTTCCACTGTCCATTAACCTGAAAGAATTCAAAAGCACAGAAAATATATCCTGAGGATTTGTATTGCTTATATATACACAAACAAGACTAGAGGCTTCTCTCACTGCAGAGGTCACTGACTTCAGTAATCTCTCCTAATTTTTAAAGTGAAGTGAAAGACCATGTTAAGTATTCCAAGTTCCGCTGCAGTCCTCCACCCACCTCGATCAAAGCCTTACATCCCTTAGAAGGGTGCTGTGCTTTTTCAGCTTAAATAAATAACAAGTGACTGTTTCTGACTATGAGAGATCTATATTCCCATCTATCCCATGCCTATTAGGCTGTACAGGTTATTTATCTTTTGCTCAGACACTCCTCTGTTGGGCTAAATGAGAAACAGGAAGTACAACACTAATGGCAGTGGAACCTTGGCTTTTAAAAATCACTGCCTCCAGCACCTCTGTGCGCTCTGAGAGCCAGCACTGCAGGGACAAGAGAACCATGAGGACAGATTCTGCAAGGACAAAGACACACAAGAGAAAAAATGCTGCTCAGACTTTGAGAAACAGGCCATCTGTTTCCAAGTTTCTCCTGCTAGTCATTAAACTGAAAGGTTAGACTTGTAAGACATGCCAGGCATTCACACAAACTTAGAGCTGAGATCCGTTTCTCCTGTTACTTCCCTCCCCTTTCTGTCAAACCAACAAGGGCCAACATTTTTCCTTGTGATTTAATTTCCTTATTCAGTGTCCAAAAACCTCAAACACAGTAAGTTTGGAAACAAGGGAGATTTCTTCCCCTACCATGCTGCTACTCAAGAACCTAAAACTGCTGTATGCTGTTAAGCTTTCCAGTTCTTTTCCACCTCTGCTGCACTTAATTCCAGGAATCACACGAGGGCTTGATGAGTTCCAGAGCTGATTGCTCAGCTCAATTATAGGACATCTAATAGAACTTTACTGGTAAACTTTGAATTAGTTCTCTGCTTTTAGGTGTGATGACTGCTAAGCAAACACCAAAGATACATTAAATACAGACAACTAATTTTTTGTACTTAATCCTAAGACAGAGCTGGCCTTGGATGGATAGAACATGCCAATTTTTTTTTTTTTTAATACTAGACATCTTCAAAAAATAGGTTTCCACATACTTAATTTTCTTTTCAAACATAATACAACATAAAACAGATGTTCTTCCTCAAACAGGCTGGTATCTTTAATGTGTTTTTGACCTCTTAAAGCACTCCCTCAAAGTAAGCCCAGTTTCTACAAGCTCTAAAGGACAATGGTTTCTGGAAGAACTAAGCAAATCGTCTTGCTGTTCCCAGGAATATCTCTAGTCACTCACCATTCTCCAGAACAGGCTGGCTTCAAGGGGCTGTTCCAGAAATAACAGCTGGTATGGAACACTCTCTGAACTCAAGAGCCTTGCTGCAAGCCACCATGTGCCCCTCATCAGCCAAAGTAATGCAATCCTTGGCTTCAGGCACGAGTGTCCTAGAAAATGGACTATTCCACTGTGGCTCGAGCTCCCTGGTTTCTCTCTTCCTGAAGAAGTGACTGTTTGAACAGAAGACTTCTGACTATAGTAGGCTTCCCCAGGGTGTGCATGGTGGGCACAGAGCTAAAGTTAACAGCTGCTGGCTTATTCTTTCTTGGGGGTAAAATTGCTAATATATAAAAATACATGCATGTTACTTTATCCTGTGAGCTCTTGGCTATATTTATACTTCAGCTGAAGGTGTAACTGCAGCTCACATTGACAGCTGAAATATGAACAGCAAGCTGGCCCCAAAACTGCCTGGGCTTCTGATTTAATTTCAGTCAGGTTTTTCACTCTCGCCCCTGCTGCTGTACTCTTGGGGAACATTTCTACATACAATGGGTATATTGCCTTGATCCTGTTTGGCAATGGAGTGCTTATCCCAACGGTTACAGACCTTCCAGGTGTCTTTGCAAAATTTAGGAACACTAAATATTATGATATTGCCATCCTAAGTCTGTTTGTCACAGCCTTGCTACTGGTGCCTTTGGTTTGACATGACTGATTTTGGCCCATCTTGCCAGTTTTTCCAAGAAAATCCTGCGATTCTCCGAAGGAGGGACAAGCAATGCTTTTGTGGGGTTCTTACTCTGCAGCATTACTAGCACAATCTGATGTCTGCAGATTACTTGGGAACAGGTTGTTGTTCTAAAGGCCAGTCTGTTCCACAAAGACTTTGGAGAACATCGGCAATGGCATGGCTGCCACTACACACTCTGCAGTGAAGGTGGGCCAGTAGTATGAAAATATATTTGAAAATCTTGTACATCTCAAATACAGAATTTATCCCGTGAGACATAAAAGAAAATGTTTCCTTACCCGTTTGGAAGTGGTGTAAGGCGTAGGAATCTTGGAAAAGGTGAACTTGCACAAGGAATACACCTGTGTTGTAGAAGAAGCAGCAGGTCACACATTCATCTGGCACTTTTCACATGAAATCATGACAAATCAAAAAACAGCAGCATTGCTTACACAAGATTTTTAGATACTTGTTCACTACACGCCCATATTACCCATCAAACTCAAAATCCTGAAGAGTGCTCAGACTGATGAGACTTAGTTCTACTTAGTTTTTCTTTTTAAAAAAGGCAAAATGGAAACAATCTGCATTTAATTTTAGTTAAGTGACAAAATGAGATATCTAACATTGATCATCCTGCAATTCAGCAGACAGAGAAAAACCAAAATACTAAGTCCAAAGACTTAGAGAAGTCAGAAACCTTTAAATCTTCACTGGGATCTAGAATGGGCATATTTTGGATACACAGAGAGGCAATGATCTACCTGTACACAGATATTTTTTTATTCTAGGAAATAGGAGATTTTTCAGCTGATTTCATTACTGAAATTTCATTACTAAACTGCCACACACTGTCTTAACTACAAAGAGAGACCATTATCAAACACTCTATCCAGTGGTTCTGCTCCATCATTCATAGCCTCCCTCCCCAAAACAGCAACTTGATCCAGAAGTACACTTTTTAATCACATTTAAAAATAAAGGACACTTTAATTGCTTATGTTCATTATAAAACCAAGAGCACATACCCTGATGGTGTAATGGATGGTGTTTTGTTTCTCATACTGGGACACCACTAAGGTAAACGTATGGGGCCCTGGGGAGGTCAACTTGATCTTGGTCAGATAATGAGGACTGTTGATCCGAATACCATCGATATATGGAGGAGGGTCAGCTGAAAAACAAAAGCATGAACACTTTTTCCTGAGCAAAAAATCCCCCAGCTTGGCAAACTTCTAGTAAGATTAGACTGAACAGACCTGAGTGCTTTCAAAAGAACACAGCCTCAAGACTTACTCATAAAAAGGACATACAGTCTTAAGAGCAACTACTTTTTACGGGAGAGGTGCATCACACACAACAGGACACAAATTCTGCATGTGCAAAGTACAGCTTCAATCCCAAGACTTGCAAGAACTGCTTATCCATGTCCCACCAATGTTACTACTCAAATAAGGCCTACTGTGATTATGTTGAAATTTCACGAGAAAGATAAGGATTGTTTGAGCACTCTGAAAATCTCTGAGGTGTCTGTTTCTTCTCCATTGGCTAGACAGTTCCAGAATGCAAGCTGCCAAAATCTTTGGCCACTGGGTAAACAAGACTCAAAACATGTTAATTCCTTTAACTAAATCACACACACTTTCCCTCTCTCTTTCTCCAAATCCTTGCTGTGATCATTACACAGATGTAGTTGCATCCTAATACTGACGCACATGTGGGACTTAGAAACGTCCCAAAAGTTTGCTTTAACAATTAGACAATGTAACTTGTTATTTGGCCTCTAATTGGTTCTTTCCAGGCTTCTTTTCATTTCAGTGAAGCAGGGCCAAGTCTAGCCAATTACTTCAATAGGCCCAGGATCAGGTCCTTTTATTTTCTTCCACAAAGCAACATGGGAGAGGGGAAAGGATTAATATAAAACAATAAGAAGCTTAGGAACTGGAAATCTCGCCCTTGCTGCCAAAGGATTAACCTGCTTTGTTCTGATCTTATTTTAACAGATGGTTAAAAATAATACTGCAGCTTGACCAATCTATTTCCATGGAAAAAGGTTTTAAATAAGTTTGAGCTCGTGAGATTAAAAGTTTTTTATGAAGAGTTTGGGTAGCAAGACAAAACATATGAATCATTCAGTTCTTGCTGGAACACTGTCTCTTTCAAGCACAACCGAACCATTCCCTCCACTATACAACAGTTTGGTTTGCTCACTTAAGAATGTTTGCAGTGAGACACACATGTAAAATCATGCAATTACTAGCAAAACCAGAGCCCTGGGCTGTAAGGAGAAGCAGGTGCTGTAACAAAATCAGCTCTTGCAAAAACGTGATGATTTGGTCAGGTCTCAACAGGTGTTTTCAGCAGAGAGAGCTCAGACTCAGCAGAGTTCCCTGAACAAACCAGAGGTGAACAATGCAGTGCTTCCCAGCACGTCTCAGCCTGTGCTTCAGATCTGCTGTCTGTCTGAAATAAAGCACACATGGCTTTTTCACAGCTACAGCAAAGCTCCAAAAGCCAAGCCCCTTCTCAAACTAAGTAGAATCTGACATACGATGACCAAGAGTGATATTTATATAAAATGTGAACACACAAGTATTTTTCTTAAGTATTTCACACCTGAAATATGGAAGACTTGGAAATACGTTAAGTATTTACCTCTATCTCATGAGCTTACTTAGGTAATTTACTAAGTCAAATTCATAGAACAATTAACCTTGGTTATTTTCATTTAGTGGAAGCTGTAGGCCTTCAAATAATTTCACAAATATAGGAAATAATTATGCTATCAGAGAAACACAAGCACAGCATCTGTTCCATCTAAGCATTAACTACTGCCACTGCAAAATAAACAGAAAAATAACCTAAATGCTGCAGCAAAATAAGTGTCAGCAGGACTATGTAGTTCTCTTAGTGTGCTTCCAACATGTACAGCTGAGCTTGTTCCTTTAGAGTAGATTGTTGAAGGTCATCAAACAGGGCTAAAGAACTATTTCAGAAGATTGACCTCTTGGAGAGGCATCTAGTTTTAAAGCAAAAAGTGCCTTTCCTCTCCACAAAATTCTTTGTAATTCTTCATATGTTTATAACAACTTTCTTGACAACTCAGGTACACTAACCTGGATAGTAAACCTTTTTGCCATCAGTCTTGTATACAACCATCGTAATGAATTCCCGATTGTGTGCAAAATCATCCTATAAAAAAACCCAAACAAACAAACACAAATCAAGCAGAGTTGTACACTTCTGTGAAACGTAACTAATGTTTATCAGAGACAAGTACACATTCTGCCAGCCCTTTTGATTTCCACACCATGTGATCTGATACTTGTATTTACTGAGATACCAAATACAATTCTTTTTAAAATCCCTGAAGTAAATAAACTGCCACTAATTTAACTTATTCAGGCCCCAGGGTTCAAAATTACTTCAGAAGCTTTATGGTAGAATAGACTCACTTAGCTCAAACATTACTCTATTTCAGTTTGAGATACGTGCACCTGCTGAATTTAAAGTTTATACATACACACAGGCACGCACACCTGAAGGTGAAACAGAGGCAGTAATATACCACTAACAGAAAGCTATAGAGAAAGATCCACACAAGCTGTGGGAGAACTCGTGGTGCAGAACAAGCACCCAGCACCTTGTCAGTGATGTGCCTGCTGAGCAGGATCCAGACGGCAGCACCACCCTGTGGACACTGCACCTCCAGCTTGTACTGAGGATTGTTGGCCAGGCTGTAGGCATCCTTCACCGGGCCCTGCTTTGCATCCCACGTACTAAAAGGGATACAGACACAGTGTTAGACAAGTCAGAAAGTAACTCATACTTTGAAACTAACTCCAAATCCTACCTATACACAGAGTGAGCTATTATCAGTAGCAAAGTTACCAAAGCCTAATTTTCTGCTGGCATCTGTGACAGGGGGTACTCAATACAGTCTCATCAGAAGCATTATCTTGGAACATTGTTTTATAAGTGGGTTCACTACAATACATGTGTGATCATAAAAAATACTAAATACAAACAGCCTGGCTGGTGACTGCAACCAGACAAAGCCCGGAAAAAGCTGAACCAATCAAGGAGCCTTAGCTGCACAATTATAGTCCTGATTGCACACACCAATATTAAATGAAAAACACCTACATTGCTGTAATTGCAGAAATCCATCTATAAGCTATGGTTAGTTTCAAGAGCTTGCCAAATTCTTTCATCCAGTTTTTTTATTGAGGCAGTTTTTATTTTAAAATTTGATCTGTTTCATGTCTGTAGGGGTGCCCTGCAGGGAGTGTTAAAGATCTTTGAGGTACCCTATTGTACAATCTCCCTGGTGCCTCAAGAACCATCGAGACAAGGAAAATACAATGTGAAAAAACAGAAAGTGCTGGTGACTGAATGCAAACTGTGGCATGCTGGAACCAGAAGTGTACACAGCTATTCCTAAGTCTCACTGACCCTCCCACATTTTTAAAACTGAACAGCATGTGTGGAAGGCTGCATTAACTAGGCTTCAAGTTATCACCATCATTACTGTGCTTTTGAGGGCAACTGCCACTGTGCTGAGGCATTTCCCTCCCCAGAGGTACGAGAATCACTAATAATAAAAGGACAGACAGAGCAGTGGCTGAGCTTTGACATCAGCATACACATTACCTCATCTTGCTAACACCACCACAGTGTATTTTAGAAATAATTGGAACACAAAGATGGAAGGAGCCTCTAGAGATGAGCTCAGCAGTCACACTGTGGATGGAGGTGTTTGTGCAGAGCTAACAGACACAGAACAGCTGTGGAAGCAGTGGCAAAGTGCAGTATAATGGAGTGGAAAAGTATGGAAAGCCTCGCTTTCCAAAACCAAAACAGATACAGAAACTTATCCTCAAACTGGCGACAAAAAACCTGAATGTGATGGGTATTTGGTAACAGATGGGTATCGTGTTCAGTAGGCAAGGAAGATTACTTATTATAATCACAACTGGTAAAAACCAGAATTGGTTAAACCACCCTGACCTCAGTGGAACACCTGTAAAATGAACACACACTGCACAGCTGACTTGCAACTGGCCAGAAAAATGAATTCCAAATGAAAATGAGGTCGCTCAAACACCGTCTGGTCACTGCTTAGAGACAGACTGCACAAAAATCTGATTTCTGTTCCAACAGAGAGATGTTGGACTGAGGTCAGAATCTGGTTACACAACCTTAGGTCCACAGCAACATCACAAAGACCACTGGAACTTCAACTGCATTAAAGAAGTAGTCAAAAAGAGCCTGGAGAGAACTTAGAAGGGTTAAGTCAGGCTCAAAATAATACAGTTGGAGTTCAGCCTTCTAGCTGTAACTAGGAAGAATGAAAGGAAGGAAACCCCTATTCAGAACATTTACTGAGATTTCTGACACCAAAATTTTATCTTTTGGACCAACCTGTGAATACATGTAGATTCTTTAAAAAGACTTGGATTCCAACTCAAATAAATAACATCATAGTACTGGCACAGGTCCTCCCAGGAAATCCAGAAAATGCCTAAAAAGAAAATGCTGTTATTGTTTTCTTAGCAGACACCTTGATTTTATTTGTTTTTCAAAAGTCTCTTTCTGGGCAAACGACAAAGCTTATATAACCCAACATTTCTGCAAAACTTAGTAACATCTGCATTGCCCAAACTTCTAAATTTCAAAACTTATCCCCACAAACAAGTTAAAGCAAGAAAAAATAAGTTAGTCTCTGCTTATTATCAAGAATTTTCTGAAGCTGTCAGAATGCTTTTCATTCTCGAGCAGAAGGTATGAGAGATCTGCTGCATTGAAAGAGTCATCATTAGGTGATTCTGACCTGCCTTCCCCTTTCCTATGTTTCTGAAAACAAGAAGTAAAATGCAGCTGCTGCAGAATTTCTAAACTATTGGTACCTTGCCCTTCCACCACCAAACCCACACTGCCTTTCCAGATACTACACTCTGCTGCTCCCTAGGGAAGATGGGGCAACACTGGGCATCATTCCAAGTGGTTTCTCTGCACAGTGATGTAGTAGCACCACTGTCTCAAAGATGGATCTCAATCTAATCTTACAACCTGAAATAGAGTGTATATAATTAATATATGTATAAACAAAGCTTTAATGCAATGCAAGGGAAAAAGAACCCACTTACCTCCAGTACAGGCAAGACTAATTTAAATACTGATTAGAGTAAGCATCTTGGTACATATTTGCTAATGTCAAGGGAGAAACCCCATGAAAAGCCCATTCAGGTATTAAAGGGCAGCATTATGCAGCTTATTGTCAGAGCTTTGCACTGAACTCCCCCTACCCAGATACTCAGATAGCAACACTTCAGCAAGGAGGAACTTGTCAATGAATTTGAAATATATTTAAGTCCAGATTACTTAAATCCCAGCCAAACATGAAAGGACAGATTTAGATACAGATTCCTAAACTTTTGGACCATTCTATTTCCTTGTGCTTATGCATTTCTTTCTGCAGGGATATCTGACAAAGATCTCTATTACTGGAAAAAATATTGATTTTTCAAACTTCATTACCATTGTCTATTTTCTGAGCTGTTCTTGGATCAAAGTTCAAGTATTTTTGTAGATCTGGGGTCCAATTTCTTGTGTCGTTTTCACTGTATCGTCCCTTCCAGCGTAAGTGGCTCCAGGGATTTTTCAACTGAAGAAATCGAAGTCCCTAAAGAAATACAAAATAAAATTGTGGATTCATCTTGTCAGGGTAAATTTTACATATTCAAGGTATTTTTTATATGGACCAATAGCTAGAGAAGTGACAGCATCATTCAGTTTCCTGAAATTTCCCAGTGGAGATCAAGACAAAATACACTATATTAGCCATTAGAGAAAAAAATAATAAATCAGTAGCTACCTATCTAGGGTGGACCTAGAAACCCACTGGCGTTTACAAAGAGGCATCTGAAAATACATTCAGTTTTATTTGATACCTTATATTCTCTTATATCCAAGACTGCATATGCATGGGTTGGAACTAAACCCCATTTTTCTCCTTCCTCTTCAGACATCACCCCTGTTGCTGTTGTAATAAGGACATCTCCTTTGTGAAATCTGTTCAAAAAGAGGTGAAAAACAGATCAATTAAAATCTCACAAGTTGCAAATTAATGTTTGCCAGACACTGTAATGGTGTGGTTTTAGACTGTCCATTAGCATGACCCTGCTTTATAAAAACTGGGATACAGGGGTTTTTGTCAGCAGAAATCACTCCCTAAAGAGCACATTTTCAGTCTAGCACAGGTGAGCTGTAGTGATGCTGTAATGGCTGGATACCATTCTAACCTCGAAATTACAGTGCTGCAATATCTGAAAAATTGTTGACAGTCATCTGAGAACTCCTAACCAACTGAAAAAGCACTGTCAAAAGAGTCATGCTTTTATCATGATGGCAGATGTTTCAGTCAACAGAAATTGAAATACGTAAGAAACTGGTTGCATAAAACCGTTTTGAAAGAAACCCAAGTATTTGGTAGCTGGCATTTACAAATTGCAGCTGTATCTTGCACTCTAAGTAGAATAATGGAATCATTTAGTTTGGACCTTTAAGACCATCAAATCCAACCGTTATGGTAGTTCTGAAGATCAGTGTTGCAGTTTTGACAGATCTTTGCTGCTCCTCCAGGAGAATTACTAATGGGGCATAACCTTGTGATATGATTAGAAATACTATATTGTATCTGCTTGCTAAGGACAGCAGATCAGTGCCTAAGTTCTGGGGAGCTGTGTGAGAACACAGAATACAATTCCTTCTACTTTTTGAACACTTGACCTGTATATTAATTCCAAGCTGCTCTGCTCTGACTCTATATTCTATTTTCTTCATCAAGAAAAGGACTACTGGTTTGTTTTTTTTTAATATATATAAAGAAACAAAATTCCACAATATTTTACTCTTCTATTCTATCAAAGCCACCAATATCTCAATTTTTCTTCTTCCACAAAGCATATGGAGATTTTACAAAGCACAATTTGTACCAGTACCAAAATGCTATCAAGGGATCTGTGATGACTGTACTGCTTTTACAGTGTTAATGCAACCACTACACAACAAGCATTTTAATTACTTAGGAAAGAACAAAGGTCTACCTCTGATAAAGCATTCTGAAAGTACTATCTTTATTGAAAGCTTGATTGTCAGAGTGCATAGCAATTCTTTCAGGTATCCAACCAGTCAATGCATGGAGATCAATATTCTGAAAAGCAAATATTCAAAAGAAATCAGAACAGATAATCCATCTATAAGCATATGACATCTGTACATATCTTATAAAAATGCCTTGAAAGAAACCAAGTGTACACATGTTACAGTACAGCTCTACACCTAAAAGACTCAAGATTAAGATTAAGATTAAGACTTCCCAACAAAAAATTCTTTGGAAAGTGAACTGCTAAAACAAACTGGAATTTCAGAGCAACAGAAGCACAAGATAATCAACAGTCACACTCATTTGTGTGATGTGTTCCATTTATTTCATTGATTCACATACTTTTAAAGCACAGTCTCAACAGCACTGTTTGGAACCTTGCTATTATATATGCATTTTAAATAATTTAAGTTTTATTTCTAAGGCTCGGGGTTTGAGTTTTTTATTCTTTTTGGTAAAGCTGACACTGACACATATTTCCATAAAAATATGCTTTAATCTCCCAGCTCCTTGAAATATTGCTTACTCCTTATTCTTTTGCTTTTTACTTCTCAGAGCGAAAGCAGACTTTATAAATGCTTGAAGTGTCAATAACCAGCACTGCTGGGTGGGAACTTGCGGAATTACAAGTACAAGACAGCCAATAAGTAACCCTGATTACACCAGGAAGCCAGAGCACAGTGGAAAGCAGAGGCGGGGCGGAAGGGTGGAGGTTTAAGGCCACAAGTCAAGCTGCTTTTCCAGATAGCAAGTTAGGGAACAACAGTGGGAATAAAATACAGCTCTTCTCACCAGATTCTGCCCTTTGAAACAAAGCAGCCCAACACTGACATATACACACATAAAAATGTGTTCTACATTCGTCCCTTACAAAAAGCCCCATTTCTCTCCATAATCATTTTTCAAGGGGTGATGATTACCTACTGCACCCTCCAAGAAGGAGATTAACTAGAATGTGAACAGCACCATGAAATAAAAAAAATATACTTACTAGAATTTTAAAGTATCTTAAATAGGAAATCTTCCTGATTAACAAATTAAGATTACGAGGGCTACTCATTTCAGTAAACAGTCTGCCCTTGAAAGAATAATTTGCATGTCAGTTTAGCTGCAGTGCAATGACTGTTCTTTAGTAACCACATTACAGGAACCCAATACATATTTATGTAGGTGAGTGGAACAATCTGATAAACAAACTTGCACACATCAAAGCACTTGCTCCCTCTATACACACGTACTGAATGACTAGCCTGTTCCTTTCCTAGCAGACTCCATTACCTAATGAGGAAGAACTGCCCTACTTAGTGACAGAGTTAGAAACCAAAGGCAGCAGCACTGACATGGGCAAAGAAAATTTATGACTTCACCCAACAACTTCATCTAGACTCTATATATAAACACATGTACTTTCCACCCTTGAGTGTCAATACTGCAGTCTGAGAACCAAGATTAACACAAGATGTCTTGCTCATTCTATTTTGATTAAATAATTTATCAGTCAAAGAGAGAAATGGAAAAAGAAAAAGTCAAGAAAGTTTCAAACCAAGTCTTTGTCTCCCCAAAGAGTTTACTTAGATTTCACTAGAATGGAAATTATTTGACCCAATATCATCTAAGTGGAACTTTTAGAAATAATCCCATACTTACAGAATTTGATCCAGGAAAATCATATCCTCCCATGACCTTCATGTAAGCCTTTTCTATTAGTGATACCCATAATTCATTTTTATTGTTAGAGTAAGAGCAAAGAAGCTCCCCACTATGATCGACAGGTAACTGGTCATCTATGATTACCTGTGTAAAACAAACAAAAGGTCATCATAAAGCTAATGAAGTTTTTTGAGAGAATGAAAAAAAAATAATAAAACCAAACCCTCATTAATATAGAGCTGCTCAGACACAATCAGACCTGACCATTATTTTCACACATGGACACCTCCATCAATCCTGCACTGGTTTGCCCAAGTGACCAAGAAATCCTATTGCCAGCTCTTACTTGCACTGGTCTAACTGGGTGACCAGTGATGGGCTGCCTCACTACAAAGAAAGGTGCAGTGTAATGACAAGCATAAAAAGTAAAGAAAAGCCAAACAATATTCCTCATCTAGTTAGGAATCAGTGCATGGACTGTGCTTGGTAGCCAGCAGAAAAGCAGACATTTATTTATCTATAAGAGAAGAAAGTGTGTCATATCACTTTCATAGCCTCTAGTCCCAGATTTAAGTGTCTTCCCTCTGAAGAGGGAAAACAACTCAAAGCAGCAGCTGTGACAGTATTAACATTTCTTCTTTAAATTAGGTAGTATATATTCATCATTATTATAGATTGTTACAGTGTACTTGTAGTGGTCTGAAACAGTTTCCCTGAATAGATCTGTTGGCATTAATCTATTACAAAAATAGGCTACCAACACAGCACATTTTCTGGTCAAATCCTAACTGCACGAATGAATAATCCTTTTCATAGAAGAGCCAATGGCCATTCATCATAACAAAAGGAAGCCATTAAGAGATATTTTGGAAGGAGCACTAAGAGCAAGGCAAACACACAAATGATACTTTTCTGAAACATGCAGATCCCAGAATTTTGCAGCTCGAGGACTTCCTGACCCAGAGGTTATATCTTAGCAATTCAGAGCCTTTGAGGAATTTCCCCTTACTCCCACCCCACCCCATAAATATTCTCACTCAACTTCTGAACTCCCCTAAACATTCATCAGACAACACAATCTGCAATAATCAGTGCTACATTTAAGTATTATAAGAAGAAATACATTCTTTATTGCACTAAAAAGAAAATGAAGCTGTTTGTCAGTTCTGTGTTCAGGCATCTCTTCTCCTTGCTAAAAATCTGCAGTCAGTCGAGTTTTTCCTCTGTGGTCATTCCATAGCTCTGCTTTTTCTGGGGATGTCCCTCTCTGTAGTTTTTAATTCTGTAACTTCCTTTCCAAGATGGGGTGGAAAAGCTCACACCCAATTCGTAAATATGGGATACATCATTTTGCTCCTGTTTGGTTTTCACAATTCTGTTAAGTACTGTAAGGATTTTTTAAAAACTAATGTAAGGCTGCTTTCATGAATGTCCGTAGAAGAATTGCTTACATTTGGTTGCACACTCCACAACCAAAAATGAACCTCAGAAGGTTTAACTACTTTCCAAAAAACCTGCCTGAAGTTTTGCTATGCAAGCACTTCATAGTGAAGCAGACCAAGCCCTTAAAATACATGTAAAATACAGTAACAGCAATAAGTCTCCCAAAAGCCATTTACCTTTCTAGGTACACCATTGATATGAAGCTTCACCATGTATTTACCACATGGGTTATATTCTGGCTCTCCTTTCTTATTCTGAGGGTAAATTATACTGTTAACAGAAAAAAAAAAGGAAAGGAGGAAATTGTGACAGGTGACTGGGCTGTACATACACTGATAACAATAAAAGTGGGATTAACACAGTCTGATTCTGAAATTTACACTTAGCATAAAAATATGGAATTCTTAATGAAAGAGCAACTCAAATTTAGTTAAAAAACGTTTAAATAGATTTTATTTGTCAGGCCCTGCTGTTGCTGCAGCATTCTACTTAACATAAGTAGCAAAAAGAACATAAGCAAGTTAATTGTTTCTCAAACAGAAGCAGGGCAAACAAATTTATCTTACTATTAAACAAATTTACATGTCTGTAGTATAAACACAGTATTTGCCTGAATGACAAGTCAAACATTTGAAGGAGAAGGCAGTGCTGAACTCACTGCTCTTGAAAAGAACACGAGCTCGGTTCTTACAAGAACAGGTTAAAACAAAGCAATCAAGGGACATTCATAGACTGGACTGGCCAGGGGCTTCCAGCAAAGTCCACAAAACTCGTGGCAGATTTATCATGGGATGCCCATTGAGTGGAACTGAGAGAGTGCTATGAACATTAATTCTACAATGACTTGCAAAATGGACCACCTGTTGACATAATAAAGTAGGAAAATGAAACCATAAAACATTATGAGTAAAATTTCTATTAAAAAAAAAAATCCCAAACAAACGAAAAACCCTTCCAAACTATTCATTACTCATCAAAGCACATCTGAAGTTAGACTCTGGTGTCTGTGTACATATCTATATGTAGTTGGCTCCCTTCTCAGAAGTGCACAAACCACAGGGAGATAAAGGTGAAACCAATGCTAGCTTTTAGTAACATTTACAAGTGTCACAAAACATACTGCAAAAGCGTGGGAGCACTAAGTCTGGAAAGATCTTAAAAGGCAACACCTACTCACCTGGTGATCAGTTTAAAGTTGTATCTTCTTTCATATGCTGCACTGATAGCTAGAGATGCCACGAAAGAACAATCTGACACTATTGTCTACACAGAAAAGAAAAACAGTGAGCACATTTACAAATAACTCAGATACTGAAAGATGAACATGGTGTGTGGAGGGAAGGAAACCTGTCAGTTGGTAATTGCCTTCAAAGAGGAAGGATTTAAACCAAGAGAAAAAAAGGCATGACTGAAAAGGCAGGAAGCTTATGCTTGTTCAACACGAGACCCCTACAAAGCAAACCAAATTTAGAATTATGAATGACAATCAGAGGTAAGCACAGATACCTCAGCGTTCATTCACACTCCTTCCTCCTAAAACACACCTTATCCCACGGCATAATCTATTGCAGATTTCAGAAAAACTTGGACCACCTGCAACTTGGCACCAAGCAGGACATTTTCCTGTCCTCAATGGGCCACTCTGCCTCCCGTCAAAGAAAAATTTAAAGATCATGCTCGTTATTTTTCCCATGCAGTAAATGAAGTGAGCTGCTTGCTGCAGAATACACCTTGCCTTTTTCATACTAACCCTACTGCTATTTCTGGAAAACAGGATTTTCACATTGAATTGAAATTCTAATTTTCACTTCCACTTCTAACACATGTGTTGATTCTTGTGGATAGAAAATGTATAGAGTTGGAAGTGATACTTATTTTAATAAGTGATACTTACTTATTTATTTAATCCCATGAGAGCCAAGGAAAGAACTCTCACATTTGGAGATTCCTTTTTGAACAAGAAAGCCCCGTGGGAAAAACACACATTTCTCTTTAGGAACAACTTACCTGCTTTATGCTGAAACTTGATACAGTATAGATCATTGTAGGGTTATTTGTTATGTCATCTGGTCGCACCCACTTGGCAAACATTGCTCTCTGTTTGGGGGATAATGGTAACTTCCCACATTTATCACTAGATTTAAAAGAGAAAAAAGGTACAAATAAATCAAGAGTAGTTTGGAAAGGCTTTTCATGGTTTGTCCAGTCTTATGCATGTCTGCTAGATGGTGCAAAATATGTATAGACCAATCACAAAGCTGCAGAACATTTTCAAAGAACACTACTTCTAAGTTTGTGATTTTTAGAAGGAAAAAAAATTATTAAAAACATGAAACTTAACCCAGGAGTTTCACTTCACACAGGATTGAACAGAAGGGAATTCCAAAAAGTCATCTGCACCAGCAGAAACTCAAGTTCTTCACTTTATTTGAATATGATGAACCTAATAATAAAACTTTATTTTTGAAAATTGAGGCTGGTCTGATTGACAACCCTTTAGGAGAAAATTGGGAAAAAACCAAACAAAAAAACCCCAGTCCCAAGTGTCTTTGTCTATTATAGCTATGCAATCTTAAAACATGCTTCATTATTGCTTATGAAGGAAGTTCTAGCAGTTACATATCACTCTTCCTTGGAATAGTCCTTTAGAGAGGAAAATGGCTCCCACCTTCATTTTACAGGGCACTGACACAGAATTGTCCTTATAGTCCTGAAGACACAACAGCAAAATCACTACACAGAAAGGTCATCCCACAATAAAGTTTTTAGTTCAGACTGGAAGAAGAAGTCATAGTATTTAAATATCTCTGCCTGATTTACACTTAAAAGCCCCCTTAAACAATTTTAAACTCCTAAAAAGAAAACACAGGAATACCAAACAGGAAAGCTTTTAAAATAAAAACAAAAATGAAGTTCAGAAATTGAACCATACTTACGAAAAAGGCATAGGGAAGGCAAAACGTTCCCTCAGATCAACACTCATGAAAGGTACATATTCAATGCCATTAATTTTTGAAGTCTTCCTGCAAATTATAAGGAAAAAATACAGTTACCAAGCTATCTATCATCTTTCAAAGACTAAGTTCCAAAAGGTAACAACAACAAAACTAGTTCTTAAAAAAAATAACAAGAGTGGTTCTGAAAACAAGATAACTACCACTTGAAAACAATATATTTGATAGTTTTCAACGTTCACAATTTCAGCTAAAGGTTTTATGGATTATTTGTAGCTTATTCCACCTATAACAAAAATCTAAGCAAAAGGAAAGATTTTGGAAAATCTTCAACTTACCTGAGCACTTCAATCTCCTCTGCAGTGTATCTCTGACCTTGAGATTCACTAGCTTGCACTGCTCTGATTGTCTGTGGTTTATCATTTAAGGAAAAATCAGGTCCCAGTGGGAAGAACGTTCTGACTGGCTGATTTGGTTTAGCTGCAGTTGACTTTTCCTTCTGAGATGACTTTGACATAGATTCCTTCAGTGCCTCTGCTCTAAAGCAAATAAAAACACATTTTATTTACAACAATGATAAAAGCATAGTTATGGCTCAATTGCTGATTTTCTGGGTTCATGTTCCCTCATATGTTACATGGAATGAACAAATGCCCAATTTCACCTACACCACTTCCCTAAAAAACCCCAAAGATCTATTTCTGATGCTGGTACTTTACTTTCCTGTTCTTGAATCACTTAAAAGATAGCATATCCAACTCACATAAGCTACTTTTGGCAGAAGTCATTAGATTTTTATTGTCTCCAAATTATGCTAATAGAAGAATTTGTGTAAGTGTTCATTATCTGGAATCTCAGAACAAGATCACTGAAACACAGAGACAGAAAACTGATCTGTGCCCTCTCATACCTTCCAGATCTATTTTGTGTAGCAGCTACAACAGCAGTAAAACTCCAAAGGATTCTCACAACCCAACATTTCGACTGCTTGAAGACTGTGTGTTCAGGAGCCAGTTTTGTTGCTGCATTAAGCTGCTGGATGGTCACACACATGGGTTTTTTTCTGAACACAGACTGAGCAGTGCTAAAAACCAGATTATACAGAAACTGTGCCCAACATAGTCCAGGATTCACCATCAAAGAGCTGATTTCAAAAGAAGCCTATTGAATTTATACTTGTGTAACTTGTTTCAGACAGACACTTTACCACACATACAGCATGCAACTGGATTGCTGTTGAGATAAGTGTTCCCCAGTCTCCAAGCAGTCTTCCTTATGACGGGATGCTGACACGTTAACTTCCTGCTGGCCTCAATTCAACATTTTTATAGAGGCCAATAATTATAGTACTCTGATACACATCTCTGAAGACTAAAGTAGTGCATTTGTTCAAGCACATAGACAGTGCTTTCCTAATTCTGCAGGTCCCAAGATTCCCAGAGGGTTGGCACCTGCAGCAGTGGAGCAGCTGGCAGCTAGCTCCAAGGAGAACTCTGCAGGAGCTTGGCCTCCCCAGAATCCACACACACATGCTGGACTGAGGATCCAGCTCAGAGGGTGCACTTAGACCTGACAACAAGTATATTTACTAACATTAGCAGTCTCACCTATCCAGTGCTTGTCGAGCCAGCTGTTTCAGTTTGGACTGCAGGCCTGCTTCTGAAGTTTCAGTAGCCTAAAGTACAACATTTAAAAAAAAAGAAAAAGAAAAGAAAGCTACACATGCAAAGCAATCCAGTATGTTTTATAAGCTCAGTTTGTCATAAATATAGATTACATAGAAGAGTAAGTAGCTATTTTTTCAAATTCTCTTTTTTACATGAGCACATATGTGGGTTTGTTTGCTTGTGGGTTTTTGGGCTTTTTAAGCATATGAAGTAAGCAAATATCATTCTGCTGTTCTAGTGAAATGTTCACAGAATGGAAGTGATGTTTAAAATTCTTCAGCATGGGAAACTCTGCACACACAAAAAAATTTGCCACAAGCATTAACTGTATTAAAACACTACAGGCAGAAAGAAGACCAAACCAAATGCAATGTGTACTACTGAGCTTGGATATGTTCCAATTCTTTTCCCCAAGTGAGTCAAAAATAACCACTGTAACTTAGGAAAACAAATATATTTTTGAATGTTTACTTTCACAAAATAAAAACTAACAAGCTAGATGTGCAAGAACAACATTTTAAACTTGCAATCAAAGGCATAAAACAACCTATGGCAGAGCAACAAAACAGGTGTCACGAGTACTAACTTCTGTTCCCAGCTGGGAGGTCAGCTGTGACAGTTTACACCTTGGTTTTCCTTACAGGGGAAGTGTGGCTTCTGCAGCTAAACAATCTGCAAGAGGTGGGGCTTCTCCTGTGACATCCACAAGTGTGACAAGTTTCAGGCTTGACCCGTTACCCCAGGTCAGCCAGGTCAACTGAGGACACAAAAAGCAAGCTACTTTCACCCCAGGAAACAAAAGTAGAAACACCCTCTCCAAGCTACTAACTTCATTTGCAAATAAATTACACTCCTGGAGTTCCTGGTTGGAAAAGACTTTGAGAGATGCCTGGAGGTAATCACTGGAGATGGAACACCAGCACACTCATCTAGGAATCAGCCTCAGAAGAGGTGGAATGACTGCTCTCTGAGTATTTCAGGGGTTAGGAACAAACAAATCTCTCCACCCGAATATACTAGGGAGAAAGACAGAAGTAAAACTTCAAGACAGCAGTTCCTTCAATCTTCTTTGATCCTGGGAAGAAGGTACTTTTGGGTGACCCCAAGGCACAAAGCTTACCATCATGTCAACAAAAGAATATGCTGGTCAAGATTAAAAGAAACTTCAGTAGTATCTTTTACCTCACGAAATACACGATAAATGAAGTAATTAATAAAAAATATGTCCTTTCAGACATGAAAAATACACATACAAAATACATACTTTCAGACTCACTTGAGTAATATTTGTATGCACTGACACAACAGAAGGAGCAACACAGCAGAGGAAAACCAGTATGCTGCTGCAGTAAATGTTATGTAATCCACTGAAAATACTCTGCTTCAACAGCTCAAGTGGAAAAACTAGAGCAGTTTTACTAACTCTTGATCTGGTTACTCTGTATCACCAAGGGTTTTTAGCCTAGGTAAAACATTCTCACAGAATTCAGAGTAAAGAACTCACTCTAGCATGTAGCAACACTAACATACCACTCTCAACAACCCACATATATTTTTACATTATAAAAAGGGAAAAGAAAGGAAAAAGAAAAACAAACTTGGTGGAGTTACATTATGATGGTGAGCTCTTCTTGTAATGAGTTAGTTAAGGCAACTGGACTTAGGGGGAAAAAAGCAGTACCTGTAATTATATCCTTCATTGTTTCCATAATGGCCAATTTATCCTTATTAATTTCAGTGTGATTTGATTTCACTTGCAACAGCTTTAATGTTGAGCAATCAAGTACTATTTTTACTAGTTTTGGCATCAGTGACTATTACGTCTTCAAAAAGTGTTACACACAAAAATTTCCCTTAAATTACTTTCTTAATACAGTCAGAAAGTAATATAGCTGACACATTAGCAAGTCATCTTCAGTGTCAACAGTTTTTAATCTGTTTTAGCACTTTCTTTGCTCCAGGGCAAAAATTAACATGAAAAAAGTTCCAGGATATTTTTAGTTTTGAGTATAATCTAGTTCAGAAAAAAAACCCACATAAATTGCAAATCCTCATAAATTTTTTGTGTATTTTTGTATAGCAAGACAACAAAGACTGGAAGAAACACTAAAAAAAAAGCCAAAACAGTGGGGGAGAAAAAAAAAAAAAAGATTAAAAAGAGCTTTTAGAAATACAGGTACTCAATTTTCAAGCCAGCCTTTAAGGGTCAGTCACTTGTGGAAGTGGAAGAATTTCTTACCATCCCATAATTCCACCAAGTTAACCTGTAGCTTAACATACTGTTTTCAAACAGAGTTCCACGGCTTCTGTGTACAACTCTATAGCTTCTTCTGCATTGCCTTTGTCATCTTCATCAAAAGCCTGTGTAACTAGGAAGTGAGCACGCTCCAAGTCCAACTGTTGTTTTGACTTCAGAGGGTCTGTTTTCTGTGACTGAACTAAATGAAAAAGAAAGTATTTAGCTTTCTTCAGCAGCAGACATGTGAAAACATCCTTAACACGGTACCAAAACACTAGCAGCCCTAATCAAATGAGTAATAACTATTTCTTGTCTGGAAACAAAATCTTTCCAGACTTGGCTAAAAACAAGGATGAGAAAAGACCATTGCCCCCTCCCTGAAGCAGAGATATGCTCTTGGGATATTTCAGATGTCAAATAATGTAAATAAAGTCTCTTTCATACCACACTGAGAATAAACATGCTGAGTTATGTCAAACATTGCATTATTTGTGAAAACACATCACTTATAACAATATACAAGTCCCTTATGTGTCCACCTTATGTGTCAAGAAAGAGCCTGAATCCGTTTTCTTTACTGTGGTGTGAAGAAAGGGAATGAGAGTCAGTGGCTATAGACTGAAACAGGGAAGAATGCAACTAGGTATATAGTCAAAAATAATCACTAGAAATACAATTGCACCCTGGAACAGGGGCTCAGATGCACCAGGAAATTTCTGTCCTTAGCTGTTTTTAGGCCATAACTGAACCTGGGCAACCTGGTCCAAAAATCAATGTCTAGCCTGCTTTGAGTAGGACACAGGCCTTCTGAGGTCCCTTTTTGGGTCAGCAATTCTATGGCTCTAAATGAGAACTGCAGGCAAAAATTGAAGAATTTGGTCTAAGAAGAAACATTGAAACTGCATCAAACAAGGACATTTTTATGAGAGCAAAGAGCTCCTCTGCCCTCCCAAAGTTAATAATTCTATATAAATATCAGAACCCATATGCTTTAAATCCATTGTGCAGCTGAGGTTCAGATGCGAGTTTTGATTTGTTCCTAATCAATTTTTTTGCCATATTTAATTACTTTCTCAGGTTTTCTCTGCACATGTGG
The DNA here is from genome assembly GCA_013400415.1 of Scytalopus superciliaris. Taxonomy (NCBI): domain Eukaryota; kingdom Metazoa; phylum Chordata; class Aves; order Passeriformes; family Rhinocryptidae; genus Scytalopus; species Scytalopus superciliaris. The sequence continues at coordinate 74,925 of VXBX01004392.1, forward strand.
TTCCTCAGAATATTTAAAATCAAATAATACCCACACCTAAGTCCTTAGGTAGTCAGTTTCCACATACTTCTGATGTATCAGAATTCAGAGCACTGATGTGCTTGTTGTATTTGTGGTTCTTCACAAAGGACAAGGAAATTCGAATAATGAAAAACAGAGCAAACACCATTGATATGTATTTCACAGCAGCAAACAACTTTCCACTCAATTAATTTAAGCAGAGGTTTAATTAGAAAGCTCCTTACCCACCTGCTGAATGGAGAGCTTGAACTCTCTCCAAGTACTCATTTATTTTTTCTTGAATGTTTTCCAAGTTGGACCCAGCCATCCCAGCATAAATCAAGGCTTGTGCAGCTTCCTGCAGGGAGAAGAATTTGAGACAAAGTTAGTGTTTGCTGCCTAGAAAATTACTTTCCATAAACAGAGGGCCTACAACAGCCATGAGTCACATGAAAGCAAGCCCTTACATCTGCAGTGGCTGAGGGGAAATTCTGCTGGAAAGAAAAAGTTTTCAGTTATAAATTAGATGACGTTCAATTTCTCACATCTAGGACAATCTATAAAAAAAAATTTGCAAGGTTTGTAAGATAAGGTCTTGGGCCTGTCTATATAGTAACATATGACATTAGGAGATTTTAAGGAAAACTTTTCAAGTATGCTCTGAAATCAGTGTGGTTTTAAAGCTGTGGATTTAGGGTTAGGAGAAAAAAAAATAGCTACTCAGGCTATTTGTATTTAATCTGATAATAATGAAAAAAGCTTTTAAAAATCATATGCAAAGAATGTGGAGTTTTTTGAAGTATTACTCAGACTAAAGCTATCAAATCTGAAAAGTCTACAAATTTGAGGTTTCCTACCTTGTCAGACCTCTTTTTTAAAACGCTTGCACACACACAAAATACTGGATGCAGGCCTGCTCAGAGAAGGGAGCCCAGGCCTCCAGCTCAGAAGCACAGTATGTTACCCACATCAAGGTTTTTTCCATACTGTACAAATCTATTAAGAAAAAACGCCTTCAGTTGCATAAGCTGTCTAACCATTCACTAAATTTATGAAAAACACGTAAGCCTTGGCAGGGCTGCAATAAATAGCCAGAGCTGACACAGTCTCAGAACCACATGGGGAATCCATACTTGTCACCCACAAAAATGGGGATAAAAACCTTATTTTGTCCTCATTATTGGCATGGGGAAGAAAAACACAACACTTCCGTGGCAATGATTGTCTTCTCTGCAGCAGCAGAGGAGAGGAGGTGGTCGTGTAGCAGGCAGGCTGTAACACAGAAAGCAGAACAGTAACTAGAGAGCTGCTTCACAGTGTTCAGGAGAGGCTGCTCTGCACAGGGCAAGCACACATCCATGGCCAGGGGGTCCCTTGTGTGCTTTATGGCCCTTATTTTTGTCAAGCTTTGCAGTTTGCTCCCAAACCCATCTTCTTACTTTGCCCAAGCCTAAAACTGATGCTGATACAGCCTGTACTTGCTATCAGGATAAATTTTCACTGAGAAGCATCACAAAGTCAAGTACCCCATACTCCCTGTCAGCATCCACCTCCATACTATATCACATAAAACATCCCCATCCACAGAAAGGTAAACTGAAGTTTTATTTCCATGTAGCAATAAACTACCATCAAGGTCTAGCACACAACTATTTTTTGTAGGGTAAACAAGTGCACTACATCTACCTGATCAAAGGATGGATATACTTGTCTGTGACATACCACAAGTACAGACTGACAAAACAAGTGATGTATCATAAAGGTGTGTTGTCTACGTATGTTGCAAAGAATTAACCTGGATTTTCAAACCAGTGCTGCAAAACCAATGTATAATTGATGTTGCTTCTGTGACTTCAAGCACAATTGTTTTGCCTGGTTTTAAGATGTAAGCATAATGAAAGCAGTCCTTTATAAACCAAGCCTCCAAAGGACTGAAGCAGTTGACCCGCCAGCTGTTCCCAGTGACCAGATGGATGTGCAATTCCAAGCTAGCATTTATGATCTCTTCCCTGCCACTACTGTTCTTTGTCATGAGTGGTGTGCCACAGACACACTAAGCTAACTACTGCTCATCAGCCTGCAAAATGCTAACTGCTGGTCAACAGCCAAACTTAGCAACAGCCTTCAGCAGCTTTGCTGAGGTCACCGAGTACCCAAAAATGATCCTGACGTTTCTGCAGAGCACCATTAGCAAGCCGCCCTGGGCTGGTTCACATGCAGCCCTCCTCTAGGGATCTATCCAAATTACATGACTGCAGGAAGCAAACAGCACCTGCAAGCTATAGGAACTCCATTCAGACCAGTTATCTATGGCCCACAACTGCAGCATTTTCCACGTTTCATCCTTAAGGTCGAGTTCTCACAGAAGTCAGTTCAACACCCAAGCTTTTCCACGTGCTTACTGATGGCACCAGTGGGCTCTGAACTTCTTAGAGCAGTGGATGAGAATGTTAGTGATGGGCCACAGCTCACCAGCACAATCAAAAAAATAAAATGCATGAAGTACCCCACAAATACACTTTTGTTTAATTTAACATGGCAGTGATTCTTCAGGCAACACCTGGAAAGCCAAACCTATCTAGGCTAGAACATACATAAAGAATTCTGCTTTAATTCTACCTGCTTAGTTTGCTCTCACTCTTTCTGATCACAATAGGTTTGAACACCGACACCTTCACATATAATCTGGCACAAGCATCAATATCTAGTTTTGGACTGCCAAATTTCTCCTCTGAACAGCAGAAACCTTAGCTGCAGTTGTGATTCAAAGCTGTACCAGTGTCAAAGCTATAACTGTGTTGCTCTCTGGCCTAGCTTTAGCACACCAGAAAACACTGTCCAGGTTACACTCTGTCATGTGTGTAGCTTCAAGTGCACCAAGACTGTCAGGAAAGCGTTTCTGCACATAGCAAAAACACCACCCATAAGCAGCAAGTGAAAAAGACTTTCCATACGCCGTTCAAAAGCACACAAGAGTGATTATTTGCACAAAAAGACGGTTTGGTTATGTAGAGCAGTGAATAGTTCCTTTCAGATATATGCAGAAGTATACAGTACTAAAGCAGTACTGTGTATGAATATGAGACCATGCACACATGCTGCTGCAGATAAGCACAGAGTTTATCAGTATTACTGTGGGTAAGTATAACTTTTGCATATATATGCTTTACATACATAAACTTAACTCACTCTACATTAACAACCAGGCTAAAAAAAAAAAAAAAAAGATACTTTTCTCCCTATCCCTTCGCACTTATGTGCGCAGGCCACCATAACAATAACACTATGCTTTTTAAACATTTCATAGACACCTAGCACTCATGAAGCAAAAGGCCAACTACTCAGCCTTTAGCAAGTTAATGGAAGACGCTTACTTTGGCAGGATAGTGGTATTTGTGGAATGATTAATGTGACAAGGTTAAACATAAGCTTCGAAGAAATCTCTTCTTGCAGGTGAGAAGCAAAGCCAGTGGGATATGGAAACATTAACGTAACTTTGCAAAACATAAACCCGACAAAATGAGACAACTTACACAGGTGAAAAATGCGTAATGGTTGCACAAGAACTATCGAATGCTGGTAGTAAGTCTATAGATATTGAGCAAAATACAGAATCAACCTCATTGCACCCTTAGTTATACCAATCTGAAGCTGTATGGAAATAATAAAATCCGGTCCCTGCTGGGAAGAACATTCATACACGGTTAAAAACACATCCCTGACCTGAACCTGTCTCAATGCTGAGCATCTTGTATTTCCCCGTGGACTTTTTTTCGGTGACTGCCCCCCAGAGTTGTCAGCGCCGTGCCCACTCGTGTTTCCCCATCTCCAGCACGGAACCGGCGAGCCCCTGGGGCCTGGCGGGGCTGGGGGAGAGGCGGGGAAGGGAAGGCGGACAGCCGAACACGCAGAGATGTGTTCGGGTTACGGTGGAGCTCCCGAGAGGCACCGGCCCCCCCGCTGTCCCAAAGCCCCCCCAACACCAGCGCTCCTTCCCCCGCAAACCACACCCGGGCCGGGCACGGACAAACTTTGGGCCCGGCCCTCCCTCCATCCCTGCCGGCAGGGCCGGGNNCGCACTGCGCGTGCTCCGCCCGCCTGAGGGCCGGGAGGGCAGAGCGGGGCGGGCCGTGAGGGGATAGGAACCCCGTTAGATAGCTCGGGGAAAAACACCCAACCCTGACATCATCCGGTCCAGCTTGTGACTGAGGACTGAGTGCCGCGTCCGCTTGTGCCGTAAACGCCTCCAGGAGCGGTGACTCCACCACCTCCCCTGGGCGGTCCCATATCTAATCGCCCTCTATGGGAGGAAGTTCTCCGTAATGTCGGATCTAAACCTCCCGTGTGCCCTCTCATCCTGTCGCTGGCTGCCCGGGGGGAAAGGCCGACCCCTTCCCTGGCTACACCCTCCTTGCAGGTAGTTGTAGAGAGGGATAAAGTCTGCCCGGAGCCTTTTTCCCTCAGGCACTCCCCAGAGGTCTCACGCTCCAGACCCTGATTTTTGCCACCTTCCCTGCCTTTCCCCTGACGCTCCAGCACCTCCGTGAATTCATGGAGTGCACTTCGGTGTTAAAACTATTGGTTCATGCTTTGAGTTTCTCCCTTATCTGAGGGGTGGGATCCTTGAGGAGCAGGGCCCCTCCACAAGGGGACACATGGCAGAGACGAGGGGAAATGGGAACGAGTTTCACTGGGGGGAGGTTTCACCTTGGCGTAAGAAAGTCTTTATAGCAAGATCAGCTGTTCATTTGAACAGCCTGCTCAGGGCCGTGGGAGAGTTGGCATTGCTGGGGGTTTTCAGGAGGTGCTAAATAATCTCAGCTCTGCTCTTCTTCCCACAGAAGGCTGGACCAGGGACTCTTTCCATGCCCCTTCTAACCTGGGCAGTTCTGTGATTCTACGGACATCTATTCCTGCCTGAAAATACAGCTTACTGCAAGACGTTGTTTTCATGAGATGTGAAAATGCTGCCTGGCAAACTAGTCTGCAGCTCTCTTTTATGAGTGTATGTCTTTGCAACCTGTTTTCTGATTATAGATTTAGTAAGAGGTGTAGCTAAATGCAGGAGTAGTAGGTACTGAAATACCAAAACCTGTTATTTTCCCTCTTATTTTCTTACGTACAGAGTTAAGTGTTTGCATTCCATCTTCTCTTCTGTATCCCTTTTATGCTTAACAGGCTGCACTGATATAAAATGCAGTAATATTTAGTGTGAAAAAGCTACTTATTTTTTGTGATCTATTATGTAGGGGCAAGTTCTTGTAATCTTCATAGTTTTGCTTTTTTGTTGTGCTCCTGATAAGGTTAGTTGTTCTGTGTTTGCTGGGTTTGTTTTGGGTTTTGTTTGTTTTTGTTTTGGTTTTTTGTTTGTTTTTATTTTGGGTTTTGTTTGTTTTTGTTTGGGTTTTTGTTTGGGTTTTGTTTGTTTTTGTTTGGGGGTTTTGTTTTTGTTCTTTGGGTTTTTTTTTCCTTTCAAAGTATGTTTTGTTTTATGGTATTTATCTGAGCAAAGGAAAGATCCAGATTGCAGTAAATGGGTTTTTTTTCTGAATAAAGACATATTTGTTCAATATTTACCTAATGATACCATGAAAATGAACAAGGAGTTTCAGTCAAGGTCTGCTTCAATTTGCTATTCAGACACAGTGAAGTAACATAGCCTAAAATTAATTTGTGCATCATGGCTTCAGACTAAACCATTTACGGATCAAATGCAACTCTGAATGGATTATCCAGAGTGGCATGCATGATGAAAAGGAAACTGAAGTGGGCAGAACCACATATTCCTTATTTAAATCTACATGTCAAAAACATTTATTCTGTAACATAAACTAAGATCTAAGTAATTTGGGTTCAGAAATGTCACTTAGGAGAATTAATTTTTCACTGATTAATGGTCACTGGTGATTGGCCCTCTTTAGATAATAAATGGCTTGTGTGTTTCTGTTTCTTACTAATCTGCTGTAAAATTCTACACGAAGCTTTTAAATGTACAAAAAGTAGAGTAAGTTAGTGAGGTCATGACTTCAGCAAAGAGTTCATACAATCTTTGCCTTTTGCTTTTAGCAGCATTTTAGATTTGGAGCCAGATATTAAAATTGGCTCCTTTTGTTCATAGCTGAAGAAGAGTCAGTTCTTTCAACTGATGTTGATGTATCCCAGACATTTAAATTTTTGTATGCTGTGGTTAACTCTTGTCTTCCAAGATACTTTGCAGAAAATATCTTCTACCAGCTAAGGTTGTTATATCCCTTTTTTCACTGTCACAAATCCCAATTCCACAGCCAGGTCTTCCTCTGCCTCAGTTTTTCCTACCTTTGGCAATATTTGCTCTGAGTGTCCCTTGCTTCCCACCTTCTACTTATCTTATGTGCCTTCCTTCCTAACCTCATCTAATGCTTGCTTTCTTGTCTCTCCTTCCTGCCTGCCTTTTGCAGTCAATATTCTCTGAAAAGATCATAGCTCTATATGTTGTCTTAATCTTATTCCCTCCAGCTTTTGCCTTGTTGCAGAGGCAATATGAGATGAAAAAATTCAGGACTGTTTCTGTCTCATACTCCTTTACTGCTAACGAGACAGAATCAGCTCATTCTCATTTGTATTTCCTCTTTGAAATGTTTTCATCCCCCTTTTCCTTTTGTCTCCTTTAATGCTGTAATTTGCTGTCTCCCAGCTCCTCTTCCTGCCTCCTGATTTTGATTCTTGCTCCTCTGCCTCTTCCTTGCCTCATTTTTCCAAGTGTATACTGTAGTGGTAGACATTTTTGTGTTGGTGATGCTTCATGCCTCAATTTTGCTTATTGCCATACCTGTTTTCATTTGACTACAGCCAAAGCTTTTTAACACTTTTATTTTTTTAAGGCATTAAAAAACAGAAGTCCAAAACTTTGATACAATCTGATCTGTGAATTCCTCCATGGTTACTTTCACTCTATTGTGGCAATGGAGTCAGAACAGGAGTCACTCTAGTCCTGTATTCCTCTGACTGGAGTGTAGTTGATGCTTGTTGAAAGAGTACAAGAATAGGCCAAATTGACAGTACTGTGTCTCAGCCTCCTGTATCCCGTGGGGTGAATTCCCATCATTGCTTCTGATACCACTTGCTGGGCTTAGTCTAATTGTTGCTTTAGCACATTTTCATTTTGGCTTTTAAAACATTTTGTGGGAATGCTTAAATTTGCTGTATGAAATAACAACCCCTTAAAAAAAAAACCAAACCAAAACAAAACAAAACAATAAACCAACCCCCCTGCTGATAAAAAATTGTAACTCCTCACACATTTAAATTTTGCCCATAATTTTGTGTTCTTTCTATCTCTTTTTCCACTACTTCTTTCATCATACAATTAGTCTGTTTTCAATTTCCCCTATGTTTCCTTCAACACGGAGCAACCAGAATGGTGTGCAGCATTAGAGTTCTGTCATTAATTCCGTATCCTGATGTACTGTTTTCTTCTGTTTCATAATAATGACTCCTGACACTGTACTTGCCTTTTTAAACCACTGCTGAACACTGACTGAAGTTCTGAGCAGCCTCCAGAATGACTCAGCTTTCCTGAGAAAGGATAGGTCGTTTAGCATCCGCCATTATGTACCTAATGTGCTGTTTTCCCCCCCTGTGATTTAGCAGCATTTAATTTCACAGGCTGTTTGCTACATACACAGGAGAGATCCCTGCACAACTTTCTGTAGCAGGCTTTCACAAACCAGAGTATTTGTATTGCTGGCTGTGGGGAATTGCCAGGCTTGCTGTGGAGAATCGTTGAGACTGGTTGAGCAAGAACGTAAGCTGAGACACTTGTTTATCTTGCACCTGGCTAGGGGAAGGCTTACCAGGTTGCTGTGTGGGCTCACAGCCCGGTGTTGTCTCAGTGAAGCACTCACACCTCTGTTACTTCCCCTTATCCGCGTGGAACAAGCCTTGTTAGCAGTATAAATCTGGAACTCTGAGGAGATAACAATGTGCAGTTTTAACATGCTGAAGGGAGCAGACTATCAGACAGGCTTTACTGCTGCCTCAGCTGTGTGGAGCAGGAAGCAATACCGAAGTGTCATGGTTCTAATTCTGCCTTTGATTCAACTCTTAAGTCCTATAGCTCGCTCAGCTTGACTGAAGGTAACCAGAACCCTCATTATCCTTCCTTTACACATGAGAAAATGCATCTGCTAATATGAAAATGAAAAACAGTCTGCCCCCCCCCCATCTATGATGACAACATTTGACCAATTATGTTTTATCAGAGTCCCGCCTCCATTTATCTTAAAGAATAAAATTTGTATTTGGAGTCCTCTAGGTAGAGAATGAAAATATGACCCCAGTTCACAAATAAGCTAGTGGGCTTACTCCTCTCTCCTCTCCAAAGCAGGGAAGACTTTTTTGTAAGATTTGTGTCTCTGACTGTGTCAAGGCATACCCAGGTGAAACCAAGTTAATTAACAGTGAAGTTAAGCTTAGTGAAAATAAAACAAATAATAAAACTCATTACTGTATTGGCCCTCCCTCCCTTCATGTAATAGGTAGTTTTTCAGTCATTTAAGTATGTCGAATAATCTTTTTTTACTACCTTAAAAGGTTGTAGGTTTGTGTTTTCCAGTTTGATTCCATACAGTAAGTGCCAGGTAAAATTATTTTAGACATGTGATGATTAATATTTTAAAGACTGGGACAGACCTTAGACTTAGAGACATGCACCACAGTGACAAAAAGCTAAGGAAGGTAAAGTAGCTCACTAGCCACTGACTGCTATTTGTTCAGAACATCATTGAAAATCAATACTTGCTTCATCAATAACTTGTTGAATGTGTACACACAATTATTAAATGGATTCTGTAACACTTTAGAGAAATATTGCCTACATTTTTCAGCTATGTAGGAGCAACTTGTTATATCTATATTTGTGGGTCTGCTTTGGTTGGGCTGTTCCAGAGCAAATCTCTTTTAACAGATGATTGGATTTGTGTATATTCTCTAGTGCATAAAATGTTTTCTTAAATAGACTAACTGATCTTGGCTTATCTTTATGCAAAGTACCACCAATTTATTGTTACATAGGGTACATAAGTATTGTAATATCAGGGTTGAACCCTTACATATAGAGTATATTAAATTCTTTTTGCTACTAAATTAAATTTTCCTGGATTGAAGGCTTCTGAATATGAATCCAGACCCCTGATTGCTGCTGATGGTACTTTTATGAAATCGAGAAGACAGGTAAAGCACAGCTGGAATTAAAGTCTTCACTTCATATATGGCATTTTAAATTTTAATATGCTAGAAATACCTTGTGTTAATAGGGCTTTGAATATATGAGACTACTTGAAAAAAGGAATCAATTATATTATACCACTAGATGTCCATCTACAGTTAGATTGAAGCTGGAAGTTTTTACATGGTTAAAAGAACAGAAATTGAACAAATACATTTTTTGTTTGGCTTTGGTTTAGCTACGAGTGTGGTTGAAGGTGCTTTGGTTAATTTTGGTTTTGAAGTTTTCTGGACTCATTTGCAGAGATTTGTCTTTGGTTTTTGCAGTCAAAAGTGCATTATCTAGACTGGTCAGAAATTTTGGGTCCACGTGCTCCCCAAACACTAGAGAAATACCAATATGAAACATAAAATCATGTTACTGTAGATTTTTTTCTATTAAGTAGCACAGTTTCAGCAGAGATTATTATAGTTCTCTAAAATTTCTTCAGTTACTTTCACATGAAAAGTAATACAGTGTTTTTAAAAGTACAGAGTTTCTCCTTACACTTTTAAAACACTGGTTCTCAACTTGATAGGCTGTAATTTGTGGCATCTGTTTAGAAACAGTCAGTGTGATAGGGACTGTGGTCCTAACTATGGAAAGGGAGAAGGAAAAAGAAATATATCTTGATAACAACAATATTCTTCACCTTTGTAGTTAGTAAGCACACTTCTTTTAGGAATTGCATCTGCAGATTCTTTCTTCTGATGGTGTTGACTGTGAAAAAAAGCCTAATAATGAAATAAAGCTTTATATAAAGCTTTTTTATATAGGTTTGAGTAAAAAGTCACCAATGACACTATGAATTAGTGCATTAGCTAAGAGATCTCCACATGCCATTTACACATATATGTGTAATTATTTATATGAATCAAAGTTTTATGTAGTCTGGTATATACAGAAAAATCTGCAGTGAGTGATGGCAGGATGGTGTTTTTCAGTTTACTCACAGTACTATTGGTTGATGACTCTTTGAATTTAGTCATCAGAGGAGTGTATAAAGTGTGTGAAACCCTGAAACTACTGCAGCCTTCTCCCCTTTACTTTGATTTCAAAGGTGAATTCTGTGGTTTTAGAAGGAATCTACAAAACTTGGTTTTGGTTTAAGAAGAAATGAAGATTATTGACCGAGCAGAGCCAGAACTTTTGTTGTGCTTTGTAAGAGAGCTAATATAAAAATACTGTGGAATGCAAGAGGGAGAGGAATGCAAGTTTTGTTTAAGCCTCCTACACATGAGCTGTGATGTAATAAGACTTCATGAGCATATTGCACTGAGGTGACATTTTGAGTCTGTTGCATGACTTTGCTGGAGACAAGTTTTCCCTTTTTAGGGACTGGTGGGAGAGACTAATATAACTGTGTCTGCTATTCAAAGGTCTAGGTGGCATCATTAGTGCCAAAATAAATTGGTAAACACTGTTTTCTCTTTTAAGTATGACGTGACAGGTGTGATAGCATTAGAGTCAGTACAATATAAAAGCGAAATTCCTTATTTAATTCCAATTTTTTTCCCACTTACTTATGCTGACATGGAACCAGAAAGGTTACTCTGCTGTGCACCAACAGGCATCTAGTATGCTCTTCGTAATTTAGTTCAGTTTCTTGCCATGAGCTCTCTCCTCTTTTCTTCTTTTATCATGATGACTGTCTACTTTTCAATGCTAATTTTCTCTATTCAGTAAATGAATTACAATAGGCATGTATATAAAACATTGCCATAATAAAAACTAGGTTGTCACTTAACAGCAATTCTTCCCTTCCTGTGTGCTGCATTGTACAGAAAAAAAACTCTGGAGCAAATTGACACCTGGACACTGATAGTTTCTTGCTGTTAATAGCCCATGTTACTCCTCAAAATTGCCCAAAGCAATCAAAATAATTGACATAGCCCTAGCTAATTTTTTCTCAGTTTCAAGGACAGAAAGGTTCTAAAATAGATGCCCAAATATCTCTGTCTCATCTGTTGAAAAACATTTCTGTAAAGAAAACAGTATTTTTTACAGGAAGCAACTCCAAAAGGGTTAATGTTGGCTGATTTTTTTTTGCTTTCTGAACTAAAATTAAAATTCAGACTCTATGAACTGGGCAAGAGTGGAGGGGTTTTTTTTGTTTTGGTTTGGTTTTTTTTAAGTGTTCTTTTGGTGCTATTTATTTTCTCATTTCTGATGAAGGCATTTTAATTAGCATGAATAATGTTATTTACAAGAAACTTGAATTTAATCAAGCAAGTCTTTTACTGAAAACAGCTTGTTATACTGTCAGATTTGTACTCCCAGGGAATTAAACATTTAAAACACATTCCTCATTGTGATGGGTTGGTTTCAGCTAGCAGCCAAGCTCTCACACTTCTACCCCCACAGCAGGGCAGGGCTGAGGGAGGAACAGAGAAAACTGGAAGCACAGGAGTGAGAAAACCCACGGGTCAAAATAAAGACAAGGATATAATTCACCAGTTACTGTTGTTGGCAAAACAGACTCCAGTTGGGGAATTTAAATTAATTTATTGCTCGTTAACCTACACATTTAATTAGTAGTCTGGGCATTGGAAAACAGAGATAACAAACATTTAAATGCTTTGTGAAAACACTTTTCTGCTCCTTTTTCCATGCTTAACTTCACTCCAGACAGCTCACCTCCCTTTCAGTTCCAGTTTGGAGAGGCTTGGCAGAGGTGGTCTTCTCTGTAGAATAGGACATCCAAGATGTGATGTTATCCAGGCTGGAGTTCAGCTTGCAGTATGAGGTACTTCTTAATCTTGCAGGTGAAATTCATTGGTGTGTTTTATATGCATCCTCTTGCAAGACTGGTGTGATGTGCCTTTAGGAAGAGACCAATCTCACATAGTGCAAAGGTTCTTATCATTTTCTCTGATTTGATAACAAGTTTAACACTTCTAAGAAATACAGATATATCAGAACGGGTTAAATTTCAACTTTAATTTAAGTATGGAAATGACCAGCAATGGGGAAAGTTTGAAAAAAATTCCTATCAGTTGGACTGGATTAAAAAAAATCAGCTCAATGGCCTGTAGGAAGGCTGATTTATTGTTGGAAATCCTTGGGATCACAGTAATGATTTCTGTGTATTTAGAGTAAACTTGTTTGATACAAGGCTGGGTCGTTTATCCTCCTGCCAATACTACTAACAAAGTTGGTCTGGAAACATTCTGATTCTTTAGCTTTATGTGCTTACTCTAATTAAGAAATAAATTTTGGCTTTAATTAAAATAATGCTTCTTCAATAAAGTAAATTCTTGTGGGATTTCATCAAGTGTCTATGTTTTTTATTACTGTCTTCCAGGGAGAGCAAGACATTGGCTGCTTGAAGAACCTTTTCCCTCATGAATGAACTTCATTACTGTACTGATGACATCAGACTTAATTTTGCAGAAAACTTCACGGTAAAAACATTTTAATGTCCTCATTCTATAAACTTCAGGTCAAAGGAAAAAACGTATATGAGGGAATGGGGCAATGCATTTGAGGGAATGAGGAAAAACTGCACAGAATAACCACAATGGCATGATGGCTTGGAATTGCTTCAAGATTGTTTTGACCCATCTTGGTAATTGTCACTTTTCTGAGAAAGTTTGTCCTTGTGAATCAACATGGAGAACTAATTTCATAGCATTTGGAGAAGACACCAAGCCTACACCTTCAGCTTTCCCTGGTCTTTCCCTGTGTGCATAAACATATTTGTGCTCAGTCAAGCCACTTTTTGCTGCAGATTATTTCCTTTTTTAAGTATCAGCAAGTGACATGATTTACTTGAGTTTGTGTTTCTCCAGGAGGCCAGACACATTATTGCAAGCAGTAAGTAGGCAGGCAGCAGGCAGATTTCACAACAACTGCTAAAATAAAGCCATTTGCACTGCATAGGAAAGGAACAGAAAAAAATAATGACAGTGAAGTCCTGGGGACACAAATATGTATGTAATGGTGGACCTCATTCAGTTACTGCATATTCTAAACTTCTACTTTACCCTTTGAAAATGTCACTAGCACTAAGTTGTTCATATGCATAAGTGTTTGCACAGCTGGAGCAAGAGAAATTATAGGTACACTACTTTTGAATCCCTTAACCATAATTCTACAGCAATTAATAAAAAATATGCAAAACCATCAGTTTTTCAAACAAAAAGCAAACTATTACATTTTCCTTCTGTACGTAACCAGAGTATCCCTTTAGTCCTGTGGGACCATTATGGAGTATTTAACTGTGTGATAACATAACACTGAGCCTAGTACATAGTAGGAGTGATAATCCCCGTTGTTGCAGCACGTCTGCTCTGCACTACCAAAATGAAATGGGTGAGTGCAATCCCAAGGAATTAAGGGCAGAAAACCATGACCTGGAAATGTCACTTCCGATCTGGCTGTCATATCCTATAATCTTCCCACACGGTGGTGGGCTTTGCACGTGACTCTCAATTTTATGTTATTACTTATACATTGAATGTTTTAAAGATAAAAGCAGTAAGATATTTGTTTTGTTTTCAATGAAATTGTCTACCTCAGACAGCTAAGTGAATAGAAGGATGATATAAAGTTGTCCCTCAGAACTAAGACAACTCCTGTGCTTTTTTTTATTTTTAAAGTGTTTCAGGCAAGGAAGTTGGCACTGAACACGGTCTGGAAAACAGAACTGTGACCTCCATCCGTATTGGTGAATGAACATTTCTTTGCCTGTTTTGCTGCTTAGAAACAGACAAAGAAGCAGTTTAGAGCTGGAACTGGAGCAGTCTGGAAGTTATAACTGTTTATGGCAAAATCCCCAGTGTTTCTTGCAGGAAATTGTCTTTCTGCTGTGTTTTACAAATGACTTGTGCACATGCTTTTTTAAAATGGTCCCTACTTTCAGAGCTTTACTTCAGGCTCTCTGCAATGACCCTTAACCTGAGTTCTAAGAGGAATCCTTGTATTCTGTATGATGATAAATTTTTCAGATCCTTGGTTTAGCAAACATTTTTCACATCACTTTTCCACCCTCCCTGGAAGTCTATGTGAGAGATGTGCTGCTGGAGGAGCTCTTATCCTCAGGCAAGTATGAGTGACATTTGGTAAAAAAATAACGTTCTTCCTTAACAGGCATAATCTTTTGCTTTTCAGAGGCAGTAAATAAAATGCTACAACAGGACTATTCTTGACCCACAGAACTGGATGGCTTTGCTTCTCATTTTATGGCAATTTTAGCATTCGGATAACTAGCCATAAAACTCTGAATGGCAACAGTTGGTATGACCAAATGTCCATTTAAGCTGCTGTTCTGTCTTTGACAAACAAATGCAGCTATGTAAGGAAGAATAAAATAACACAGAACTGTAGTAATACTTGAGGATCAGAGACTCTTAGAACTCAAAAATGGCATCTTTAATGCCCTCTGATATATTTACTTCCAATTCATCGACTGTAACACTGAAAAAAAGGTAGTATAAAGTTTAGGGCTATACATTCTGCATGATCTCTACATTCTTGGCTTTTGACATAGGTCATTACTGAAGTCAAACCTTGCTGTGGCAGTTTTGGTATTTAGCAACAAAAACTGGTATTTCAACCAGAGGACACGTAAGGAAGATCCTCAAAGGCACATCCACCTTCTGCGGAAATATGTTTTCCTCCTCTGGCAATCACCAGTTTTCATACAAAAGAAAGGAAATTTGAACATCTGGCAAAGTGAACCTTGCCATGTTCCTAAGAATGGAAGGTTTATTGAGCTCTAATATAAACTGGAGTACTTCCCACTTGACTGGTACATAAAGGTGAGATGATGTCAAGTTAATAAAACATGCACAATTACACACCCTTACTACTTCTTTGATTTCCCTTTATTGCTTCCTAATCCATAGAACCCTCACCTAAACATTGATATTGCTTGATTTTCACTTCTGTTCTTTTGACATATTATTTGGTTTTGAAGATTTTGAGAAAAAAGCAGCAGTGTTTGCACAGTTGCCTCCAATTAGAGAAGAACTTGACTGGACAACTTGGACCCTTCAAGCCCATGTGGTTTTTTCCTGCTCTTTTTTTCTCCCATATGATTGAATCCCCATATCTCTAGTGGAGTAAAGTAACAGTGATTTCAGAGACCAGCAGTGACTCTGCAGATTCATCCAAGCACAAGGCAAGGTAAAAGGGCTAAATGAAAGATACGTAAAGACTTGCAAGTATAAAATGAGTAGTCATTCTAGTGGGAAAAAAAAGATGACTGACTAAAGGTATGATGGATGTTTATAGAGCCATGCCTGGGTTTGTTCCCTTCACAAGTAATCACACAAAAACTGTATTGTGCTCAAAAACTAACTCAGCTACAACAAGGAAAAGGAAAGCCTGCCTATTTTTTCTCTCCATCTCCCCAGTTTGCTTCTATCTATGAAGCACCTTAATGTTCCCAGCAATTTATGCAAAAAAACCCAAGCTTCCCAAGAGACTTAGTTAAAAGGTTTTTGTATTAATCATAAGACGATAAATTATATAGGAGTTTTATTTTGACTCAGAAAATAATATCGTGCTTTGAATTAATTAAGGAATAAAGACTGATTTTGCATTAAATTATGAAAAGGTATACAGATGCAGTGGTTTTTTAGACTGGAATGGGTTTAGTCCTAGGACTCACTTGTGACTGAGCATTTTAATATTATTTTTTTTGGTAAGAAAATGTTAATTTTATTAATACACGGTATTAATTCACCTCTTGTTCTTGCTGGCTTCTGCAATGCAGATATAAAGCTCCCTGTAAGGAATTCATGTGATGGATTCAGTGCTCTGAAACTAAGAGGTCTTTTTTTCTGCTTGAAACAGGTGGCCACCTAAGGCATCAGTCTGTTGGTAGTTTGTCTGTGTTCGGAAGGGTGGGAATCAGTTTTTCCAGCAGTTAATGTTGCTCCTCTGACCCTGCTCCTTAACTTCAGTAAGCCCTGCTTAGATTATTGTAATCTCATTCTCCCCATCCGTTCTATCCTTTTCTTTAAAACTGGCGTTCCTGACATGGGATTGAAGCCTGTGTGCAAACAGACTTAAGGACCTTTTAACAGGCAGATTAACTTTATTTGGGAGAATAAATAAATTCAGTGTTACCAACTAACGGGATTAGATCATCCCATAGCAATGACAGTTACCCAGTTTCCTGCATGTAGATATTTGTGTTCCTTGGTTTTGTCTGTTTTCTTTGACAGCATGTGTTTGCTGCTGGAATTACTGTGGAACCATAAGATGTCACTGCAGGGCTGAAAACAGAGCCAGTGATATTTGCAGGAAGTTAAAAAAAGCCAGGTTTTTCAGATGTGTTTTTATGAAGAATTCTCAACTTCCTAGAGAGTGAGGATTTATTATCTGTACAGAATTAAGGCATTACCCTTGTACTGCTATCTTGTGAATGTGCTACAGTAGCATGGTGATCCTGAAACTTTTTCAGGTATCCTGCAAATAGGTGTAGTTTGATCCATAAGGAAGGGCAAACATTCAGCAGTGTCAGTCCCGTACACTGACTAATGCAGGAGAGATTAGCAAAATATTACAGTATTTGATACCTGAAAACAGTTTTTAAAATAGAATTAAAACCACTGCATCATCTCTAAAAAAACCCAAAAGAAAGTAAAACAAACCAAAAAACAACCAAAAAACCAACAAAAGCCAAACCAACCAAAGCAAAAAACAACAAAAAACCCCACAGAAAACTCAAACCCAAACCAACCAACTAACAAACAAAAAGAACCAACCAACCAATCAAACAAACAAAAAATAGTACAATTGCATTACTTGGTGTGACTTAGTCCACACTGTGTAGAGCAACTTTTGATGGGAGCAGAGATAGATTTGACAGAAAAATTAACTATGTGATCTTGGTTCCAGCATTAGCCTTGCTTACAGTGGCATTATTAGCTCATCTTCTTTCAGGTTTTACATCTTTGCCAGTTACTGTCTTCAGATGGGATGGACATTCCTACTAAATCTTTCTTTCACTGGAAATAACCCAAAAGATCACTCTTGTACCTTGAAGTGCTGTGACCTGTAAAGCCACTCTTACAATACCTGGTCATTGCCAGTGCCAGGCAATCTAAAGTGCAACAGCATTTCCTTTTCCTTCTAAGGGAAGAGATTACTGAAGAGGTTGCAATGAAAGCCCCATCTGTACACCAGATCTTTATATACTGTAAACTGTGTTATTGAAGTCAGTGGTGCTTTGCTGATTTGTATCTCAAGGGATATGTTGAATAGAAAATAAGTTGAAAAAAGAGCAAAGTTGCTGCCTGTCTTTCCTCAGACAGCTGATTGTTATAAAACAGAACAAAAAGTGTGTGGGTTTGGACTGTATGACACATAGAAGATGTTTCCTGGGGAAAAAAAGGATGACACAGCTGTAGGTTAAAGCAAGTTGAAAATAAAAGAAAAACTGAAGACAAAAAGTCAGGGTGCAGGGAGGGATCAGGAAAGCCAAGGCTCATCTGGAGCTGATTCTGGCTAAGGATATGAAAAATAGCAAACAGGTTTTTTACAGGTACATAGGACAAAAAAGGAAGAGAAGGAAACTGTACCTTTCCTGATTCATGGGAAATGAGAAACCTGTCTACAACTGACATGTAGAAGGCTGAGATACTCAATAACTTTTCTTCTCAATTCACAGAATCCAAAGGCAGGGACTGAGAAAATGAAGTAGTGCCCACTTTAAGAGAAGAACAGGCTCAAGAGCAGCTAAGGAACCTGAATGTGCACAAGTTCTACTTTTTCCTTCCATCCACACCTGCCCAGGTGCCTTTGCACAATAGGTATGAGGGTGTGCAAGTGGAACCAAATAGTAACAAAGACGATGGTTGATCTAGCATGGGGGTGACACTGAGGTCAAGTCACCCCACTCCCTGCATCAAAACTGCTTCCATTAAGAAAAATCTTGGGTCACTGTTGTAGGAGGCTCCCTTCTGAAGGGAACAGAGGCCCAATATGCAGTCTGGACCCACTTCTTAGGGAAGTCTGCTGCCTTCATGGGACCGAGGTTAAAGATGTGAAGAAGAAGCTTCCTACCCTACCATGCCCCTCAGTTCATCATTAGTGATTTTTCAGGTAGTCAGTAGTGAAGTTGCAACAAAAAGTTCTAGAGTAATCAAGAGAGCCTTCAGGTGACCAGTTAAGGGATCAGGAGCACAAGGCTTGAAGTTGTGTCAGGGGAGGCTTTGGTTGGATATTAGAAAAAAGTTCTTCCCCCAGAGGGTGTTTGGGCACTGGAACAGGCTCCCAAGAAAACTGATCACAGCACCAAGCCTGCCAGAGTTCAAGAAGCATTTGGACAACACTCAGGCATGGGGTGTGACTCCTGAGGATGGTCCTGTGCAGGGCTAAGGATTAGACTCAATAATCCTTGTGGGTCCCTTCCAACTCAGCATATTCTGTGATTCTGTACTGTTCATCTCTATCCTAGGTAGGGGTGATGGCTTCAGACTGACAGAGGGTAGGTGTGGATCGGATATGAGGAAGAAATTCTTTACTGTGGGAATGTTGAGGCACTGGCACAGGTTGCCTGGAGAAGCTGTGGATGTCCCATCCCTGCAGGTGTTCAGTGCAAGGTCAAATGGGGCTCTGAGACACCTGATCTAGTGGAAGGTGTCCCTGTCCATGGAGAGGGTCCCTTGAAAGGCAAGCCATTCTGTGGTTTCATGATTCTGTGATTTTTCCAGCTTTCTTCCTTCACTGCGGAAGTGCTGTATGCAGACAATGTGTTCTGATCCTGGGCATGATTTCAAAATCACAAAGTTCTTTGCAAGACAGCATTACAATTGTATCAGTTATGTGTATTAATGTAGTTCAAATACCTTTATCATTCATGATAGAAATATCATATCCCTTAAAACATTGTTTAGTGATTGAAAACAGGCTTATTGATAAATTCCAAAACTCTTATCACAAACAACTTGAGATGCAAATTTTTTCAGTAAGTAGAAAACATGGTAGAGTATCCTATAGCAGGACCACTGCTTTCTGAAGGAGCACAGCCTGTAATTAGCCCTGTCATCAAGCTGTTGTGACAGTATTCTTTTACAAGCCCTGATATCTCTCAGGCCTATGGTGGTATAAAGTTCCATGTAAGTAAAACTTTGATCACTTGTGTTGCAGGGCATTTTACTTTAGAGAAAGATCCTATTGGTGAGATTATGTGTTTTAAAAAAATCTTTTGTTTCTTTGTTTGCTTTTCTTTAATTTGATGAATACATTATAAAAAGTTGTCAAGGGACATGGAAGCATGGAAGCAATTCTAAAGAGTGCTGTGCTTTTCCATCCCTGGTCCCTTAATGAAAAATCTGAAAGAGAAGCTGTATCTAGATGTAGCTATCCTATATACAGCTGATGAGCACAAGCTTGGTGTACTTAATATGTAAGGGAGAAGATACCTAGGAAAACTTGTATCTTTCATACTGTACAAAGTTATATATTTTTAAACTAAATTAACTCCCCCCCCCCTTTTTAATATTTTGACTTGTGCACTCTTTACTTTGAAATCTTGTACTCAAATACTGCCTCTGATGCAGACAAGTGAGCTTTCAGCATTTTCCTTCCCATTTAAGTTTGAGACCTCTCAAATGTTTCTGCAGCTAGAACAAGCATTTCTCTTAGCTAGAGAGACTCCAGATAGATTTGATTATGTAGTTGCTGCTGTCTCCCTTTCACTGAAAGAATATTTACTATCTGTTGAGGACAGAGTCACCCAGTGGTATTTCGACCCACTTCTCAACTTTTGCAGGATGCCAAGAGCTCTGCTTGCAGTATTTGGAAGTAATTAGAATATTTTTTAAAGGGTCTGAACTGAAGTTAAACTATCTGTATGTCACTACGTTGTGCAGTACAGTGTGTAAGATTCCACTTTGTTTTAGCTTTCTTGGCACCAGGAGAAGTAAAAGTGCTTGTTTAGAAACCCTTTTAAAACTGAATTGAATCTACAACTTTACAAATTTAGAATGTAGGAACATAATTGTCCATGTAAGAATTCCAGTCAGTAAATAAATAGAGGCATATGGTAGTCTTGAACTGAAACATTGGCCTGGAAATGTTTGTAGCACTCAGGGAAAAAAACAGTGATATAGTTGTTTTCCTTTGTGTGGTCCTAAGGAAACAGAGGATTCTTTTTGTAGATGATGCTGTGGAGGCTAAATTCTGTGAGTGTTATTAATTATAGGTTATCTCAAAATATTTTTTTTGACAAAAGGGCATGAATTGGATTTCAGTGTGCTTTGTGGATTAAAAAAAATGTAGCAAAGGCGTTTATGTGCACAATTCTTGCTGGATTGGGACATTCTTGCTGGATTGGCACATCACGGACAGGGCTTTGAAGGAAGAGAACCCAACATCTTCAGTACTGTGGAGACTCAAGAGCTAGTCCTGCATCTGCCAAGGTAGTCCTGTGTAATATTGACTAATCATATATGACAAACCCTCCTTTTGTAAGTGTGATGTAGCTCATTTCAATGTTTAAAAGCTTGGCATTGTAATATTTTTTAAAAAAATCAGAGGACACTAATTTTTGAGAAAATGCAGTACTTGAGGGATGCCAAATTATATTCAAATTAATTTACCACCAAGGTAAATTTGGAATTTTTGGCTCTTATTTTGGTTCAGTGTAAAGGCCCATTTTAAACTTTCCTAGCTCCTTGCAAAATTGTTTTTCAAGCTCTGCTATATTGAGATACCATCTCTGAGGATTATGAATAAATGTTTGCATATGCATTAACTTACATTATATCTCCAGCATGGTGACTTTCTATCTAGTGCATTGTGAGTGTCACAAAAAAACGTTTTCTAAGCTACCTGCGTAAGTATACACACACACAGAGAAAGTGTTAGCTTTCCACACTTACTTTCCAGCATTTATTATGGATTCTTCTCACAATCTGGCAATATATAAAACATGCTGTTTAATTTTCATTGCTTTTGCAACAGCTGCACTTGCAAAGATGATTGCCATAAAGCTACTCAGCTCTAATTTGCCTGCATGCAATCATTTACATAATTCCTCCACACATTCAAATCCAAATACAGTACCATTCAGTCAAACAAATCTCCTTCATGTCAGTGAATAAGCAAAGAACCTTTGGATAAACACAATTTATTCCAAATGATTCAAAGTAAAATATGCAGCTAATAGTAATATTAGGATGCTTCAGAAATGTGTATGTCTCTGTGCTTTGTTCATATTACAAAGGTGTTTCATTTGACATGATGAGCTTTGAACTAAATATGGGCGATACTGAAGATATTCACAAGCAAAAGTCTTGATTCTTCCTAACTTCTTATTTTCCTGCTATCAAAAGTGATAGATTCTGGTAAAGCTGCATGATTTTCAGCGCTAGAAATGAGAAAATAATTAGGTTTTTTTAAGCAAGTATGTTGGCAGAAGTTTTACTTCTGATGACTATTTGCATTGCTGCATTTTTCTAACATAAAGCTTTTATAAAACAAGAGTCTGCATCTTGCCACCACCACTAAGCTCATATTCTTAGAGTCCTGTTTCAAAAGTGTATCTAGCAGATGTTAGTGGATAATTTTCTGGTGGTTCAAAAACTTCTGTAACATCATGTGCAAACTGTTCCCCTTAATTTTGAATCCCCACTTTGTGGTAGTTCAGCATGAGGTGATGTACACTATTTTTATTCTAAAACAAGACCTTTAATAAAAATAATCTGTTCCAGATGAGAGTGGGTTTGAGTACTTCTGTGCATGAGATGCTTTCCCACTCAATATTCCTGGAAGTAGAAGAGTCACATCTGCTGGTTTCCTTAAGAACTTTTGGCTTTAAAAGCTGCTTTCATGAATGAAATGTTTGTGTTTAGTTCACTTAATATCCTTTACTAAATGAATCAGTGAAGCACATGTGGGTAAAGTTTAGCGTTTATGCTGTTCACATTTGTCTACTTTCCAGTCAGAGGAACTGACAAGGATATGACAAATTACTTGTATCATCCTCCAGGTTTAGCTGGCCCATTTTACAAGACCCCTTGAATGGATTTGGTTTCCTCTTTTAATGCTTTTTTATTGATCACTTTTATATTCTTTCCTGTAAGTAAACAAACTTGATCCATGGTACTGCCATGATATTTCTCTGGTACTGACATGATGCTACAATGCCTTATGCAAAGTAGGTCTAAAGCCAGCATTGTTAGGAAAGAGAAAGAAAAACAATTACAAATGCATCTCCAGCTCGGTAATGACTTTCTGATGTGAGAAAACTACTCCTCCATACCAAGGAGCTCTTTTGACCTCCTTTACTCCCTTCTAAGAAATCCCTTAGCAGGAGGGAAACTCACCTTACTGTGAAATCTCTCTCTATAGGTTATTGATTACAGTCCCAAATTGTCATATGAGGTCTCCTTCTGCTCTTACTTTATTAAGGCCAAAGTAGGAATTGAAAGTGAACTTGTTCTGGGTCGGAATGAGTCATTGCTAGGGAAGAACTCGTTTAACATGGTTAAGAGTCTCATCAGCTTCACAGATCCATTCACAGGGTTTGATTTTCAAATTCTTTCCCCCATCTGGGTTGAAAGGTGAAATGTAACATTCAGCCTGATTTCTTTCTTGAGGAAACTAAACTGGGAGAAAAGCCTAAAGCCAGAGTCCTGTGTACAGTAATGTTCATATTTTAATGACAACATGGGGTAGTCTTGTTGAATTTGTAAAGACAAACTTTAATTAAACTGCTTGAACTTAGTATAGCAATTTAAACGAGGGTTTGATTAGCAAACAGCTATTTACAGAGCATGCAAAGTGAAAGCTTGTCAGGCTCTCAGAAGAGCTAACTGTGGTCTTAGGTAGATGACAGGCTAAGAATTGTTTGAGGCTGCTACAATACCAGGGTCTGTTTTTAAAATGTTGTTATTGTGTATTCATTGCAATCTGTGCTGTTTAAGCCAGTGAGAAGATAGAAATATGAATGATAATGAATGTTTAAGTCTTACAGGATCATAAAATGATAATTATTAAGCTTTGCTCAGAAATGGAAAAATAGACAATAGGCTTATCAAAGGTGCACCATATACTGAAATGGAAAATTGTTACGTGTCTCCTTTCTCTAAAAGCAAGTCAGCAAGCAAACATCCACCCCACTTGCTCACAGACAGGCAGACACTGATTCCAACAGCAAATGAAACTGCCTTTTAGTGTCAGTCAGTTTTTCCTTCTAAGACTGGGAGTAGGCACTTAAGGGGCAGGTTGTGTGCTTGTATGTAGGTATGTCTGTTTGTGGGGGTGTTCTTGTCCTTGTGGCCACACCCTTTTCAGCTGTGTCTGCTTGCCCTTCTAAACAAACCACTCCTTGAAACATACTGAATCTCAGGTTGATCACACTGACTTCTTAAGTCAGGTAAGTTACCCAGGGTCTTTTTGCTTGAATCAGTGTCTGGCCATGTGATTGCACCTGGAATCATTAGGAAACTCCTCTTTTCTCTAGGAAACCTGCAGTAAGTAATGCTGCAACTTTCTTCCCGAGACATTTCAGGGCTTACAAAAAGATAATGTACTTTTAGGGGGAAAAAATGTGCCTGTAGAGAGGAGATAACTGACAAAAATATTTCTTCATTGACATAAAGATCTGACACCTAGAAAGTATTTTGCATTATTTTTACAGCTATATTTTTTCTTCTTCTGGTACTACGTTTCAGTGGTGAAAGCTGAGTATGTGGATGTATGAAGAGAGTGGTGAGGTGGGAAGATGGGATGGATTTCTCCTGGTTTTACTGTTGGTGAAACCACAAAGTTCTGCAGATGAAACCAGGCTTTAAGTTTGCTTTAGTGAGAGAAAAGGAGAAGGTGGAGGAAAGGGATACCTGCCTGAGGCATATGAGCTGAATCTGTCTGTCTGCTGCTCTCAGGACTCAGGCTTATTTCAAAGACTCCAGAAGGCATGAAACCAGCATGTAAAAGTGAAGAAATCTAACTGGAGTAGTTCAGTAGGTAGGAGAAAACTACATGATTATATTTATTTGCACTGGTAGACATGGGATTTTAAGTTGTCACAAAAAAGATTGTATTGCTTCTCTCAGTATATAGAAACAGAGGAGAGAAAATGTTCCCAGATCAGAGTGTGCAGGGAGATCCTGCCTGCAACATGGCTATAAACTGTCGGTGAAAAAGAGGTGTTGCTTCAGGATCTTCATGCCTTTGACAGTGTGCTTAAAAAGCATATTAATATTTGATGGTGCATTTTGTTCTGGCTGCAGAAGTCTACAGAATTACTTCTTTACCTGCGTAAAACATTGAAGCAGCTGAAGATTAAATTACAACATTACTTGACTAAAACAGAAAAACAAAATATAGTGGCAAGTAATCTTTATGAAGCAATTAGAGAACTCAGGAGTACTGTTGATCT
The DNA here is from genome assembly GCA_013400415.1 of Scytalopus superciliaris. Lineage (NCBI taxonomy): Eukaryota > Metazoa > Chordata > Aves > Passeriformes > Rhinocryptidae > Scytalopus > Scytalopus superciliaris. The sequence continues at coordinate 99,512 of VXBX01004392.1, forward strand.
TTTTCTTCCTTTGACATTTGTATACATATTTGTGGATTTCTGTGAAAAAATAAGGAAATATGCTGGCAGTAAAATGAGCTTTAAAATGTGTATCATGTACTGTTTTCTATGTATTTTTAATAATTTTCATACCGTTGTCTCCTAAAGTAGAATTAAAGTGGAAAGATGTCTTAGATTTTGGAGAACTGTTGTTTTAGCATCTTAGATTTTGCTTATATATATTTATATAAACAACTACAGATAGGCGTATTTAAGTACCTTGTGCTAGAACCTTGTATATACAGTTTAGTGTTCAAAGAAGTTTAGAATGAAGATATTGCTAGTGTAACATAGGATTAAGATATTGCTAGTGTAATATGCAGAGTTGGTCTGTAGCACTGCATGTTTCTGAGTTTATTTAGAAGGTCTAAAGTACCTCTGTTTATGCAGCTTGGTTTTTTATGCAGCTTGCAATTCATGATTGGAGTTTCCTTGGTGAAGATAAGGCAAAATAAATAAGCGGTACAAATAGAAAAATGAGTTCTGCACACCTTCTTAAATTGCAGCGATCCTGTGTATTTAAAGAAGCTGTCTGATGTCAGTAGGGGCTAATGAAGGATATTAAAAAGGGCAAATGAGAAATAGGTTTCCATCTACACTCACTGCTTAGAAAGAGTGGAAGAGATTTTTGCAGGTGTACGGTGTCTGTCCCAAGGAGCAGGGAACATTCTTGAGTCACGAGGCTGGAAGAAGCTAAAGAAGGGAATTAGAGACTACAGCTGTTAGGAGGTATGGAAATAGTTGCATAGCTGAATAGTCACTGATTATTTTGTATACTATAACAGTAGGAACTAGATTTTGGTATGACATTTGAATGTTTACATAATTGAGGAAAGTCTAGCCCCTTGCTAAAACTCCAGCTGTATTTTGCTCGTCTGACTGTGGGCAGCCCCACGGAAGCTTGGTGATATTGGTGCCCTTGAGTTATTCACAAAATGGAAATTTCTAGAGCAAAATACTCATTAGAGGCTTTGGAACTGCTGGCAGCATTTTACTTATCTGCCCTTGAATACACACATGTCTAGCTGGGTCTGTAGATCTGTGTGCAATTTATTAAAACCAGAGAGTTCAAGATGTTAATGCTGCTCTGGCACAATAACTGTGTTATCAAAATAGGTACTGTGTAATACAGTAATGAAAGTTAGTAAGCTGCCTTTTTTAAAAACATACCATTAAAATATTTGTCTCCAATAAAGTTTTAGCCTATTAAAGTCTGAAAAAGAGGCTCATGTAATGAGGCATAATAGTGAAAATAGATAATTGAGGACCAAATCTCTATCAAAATGATCAAGGAGAGCTCTTAAGAGATTCACTAACTCTCAGTAATATATACAGAAAAATTAATTAAATCTGGGACAAAATTTAATTGTGAAGAGTCATATAAGATGCTTATAGAACGTTTTTGTTTGCTGTGTTCTCATGCATGACATACCACAGTTTCCCTTATATTAGAAGTCCTTATTAAAGAGAATTGTGATGTGCAGAGGCATGAAGGTTTCCTCAATGCACCAACCGCAGCATTTCCTTTTGTTCTTGCTAAAGACCACACAACACCTGGAACCTCTTTTGTTGCATAGGGACCTCAGTTACATCTGGAATCTCTGTGTCACTGCAGTGCTAATAATAGTAAAGCTTTCCCATATCTGATAAATGTCTTGAAATATAGGAAATGTGGCGCTTTTTTCGTCCCCACGGGTAAAGGTTCCAAAGAACCCTTCAAGAGCTACAATGGAGCTTGGTGTGGTGATACTTGGAAAGAGAGTTTTGCTCTTGCCTGAGGGTAGAATATAGATTCAACCAGATGATTTCTATTCATTGCTTTTTGTTATTTACAAGACCCAGGATAATATTACATACTGTTACCCTAAGAACCTGGAACCGAACCCTCTGCTATAATGTTAGACCAGCTGTAGCCTTTCTACTAAATTGTCTTTGCAGATTCAAGATATAGTATAAGAAAAGGAGTTGTTAACAGTGCCATTAAGTTTATGTGTATCCTAGAACCTGAACGTTACTCAAAACTCTCTTGTTCTCATTTGTTTAGTGTGCTTAAACTCAACATGGCTTAATTTTGTACTTTCTTGCTGAGAGATTTTTATTCCCACTTCCCACAGCACTGAGCTTTGTCACTTTTATATGGCAAGTGTGTTTATTACTGCCCAACTGGTATATTTCATTTGTAAATGAATACTTGTTCTTAGCTATGTGTATCATATACAGATACCATGACCAAATTTTCCTTTTAAACCAACATGTGGGTGGAGAATTTCAAGGCTAGAAGGGAATCTTGGAGGCATAACTACCATTAATCTTACACTGTGAATAGCTTGCTTTTACTTGAATTTTAGATTATGGTAAATATAGCTGTGTGAATCAGAACAAAGCATGATTGTGAAAGCAAAGCAGCGAACAGTTAATTTTGGTTATATGCTGTACATCAGTGTCAAAGCCTAACAGCTCTGTGTTCAAAGTCTGCATGTTAAAAGCTGAGGGGAAGAAATATGAATTTAAAGTGCTACTTTAAATTGTTTATAGTTAGAAAGCCTCCATGTTGGTAATAAATAAAATGCACTTACCCAGTTCCTCCACAATTTGTGAGAAAATTATGCTCTGTATTTCTCACTGTCTTTGGTTTTGATTTTTTTTTTTTCCCCTAGGAAGACTTTCAAAATGGATGACTGGAAATCACTTCTTCTTCTTCTCTGTGTTTTCACCTGCTCTGTAGCTGCACAGGAGACTGGTAATACACTAAAGAAATGACTCTTCAAGTTAATAACAAAATTGTTTTTTACATTTATGCCTAATGTCAGAGAGATGTGAAGAATTAATGAAAATGTATTCCAACTAGGGATAATGTGCTGTGTTCTTATGAAACTTGTATTTTTAACTACAATAGGAGAGTTGTCCTAAAAAATGCAAAATTAAATGCAGCAGCTCATTAAAATTTGTTTTTGTTCATGAATACTGAGATTTCATATTTTGCAAAGCAACAAAAGCCTCTTACAATTGTAAGACTGTTAAAAGCAAGATAAAGCACAGGATTTAGCAGTTCCATTTTGGTAGTCAGGTCATCTGGAAGATCTGTCTGAGAAAGTGTTCTGCCCAGTTGCAGGACATTTTCTTCATGACAGTCGGTTTGAGGCAATATTGACTCTTTCATCCATGCTGTACTAGTGTCAGATACTTCTGGAAAGAGTAAAAGCACATGAGTTTAATATTTACTACAAGGGAATGTGGTTAGTACTCTTTAAATTGATATGAACTTATTTTTTTCCCTTCAGAAAATAAATATTTATTAGTAATGTATGCATCACAGCGTTGCTCAAAGTGCATGGGTAAGTTTTCCTTTGCTTATTTGGTAGCAGGCAAACACATTCTTATGATTGTGTTTCAAATACAGAAGGGTCTAAAATGCATTTACTACAGGCAAGTTCTGAGCGGGCTATGAATGGAAATTGTGTTCTGGATTTCAGCATCTCTCCTTTTCCTGAGAAAAGTATTGCAGAAGGATATGGCTTCTGACCCTCTGCATGACAGAGAGAAAGAAGGAACTAGTGGTTGCTGAGAATTTACCAGGATAGATTAAAGGGTGTTTCTGTAAAAGGCCAGTAGGTCTTGGATTCTGAAAAGCAATTAGGATTCAAAATTTCTCGTCCATTAGATTACACAACCTTTAGGAGAAGAGCAAAGTTACAACATGTTTCTTCAGTCTGTAGGAAAGCTTTTGAGACAGACAACATTTTTCTGGTAGATGGATTCTGGAGTGCAAGGACAGAGAACTTCAAGATCATTCAGAATTTCTTTTACACAGTGGTGAATGGCTTCGATACTGGGCAGGACAGTCTGTGTTGGTATGATTCAGTACAGTGATGTGGCAAACACTGAATTCTTGTTGTTGAACATTTGCTGCAATAAGAGTGATTCCTTACAGAATATATTACAAAGAAGGAGGCACTAAAACTGAGTAGAGCCTTCAGTTTGTGCTAGAGAATCACTTTGCAGCAAGTGCTGATAGCCAAAAGGATGAAGGGGTTCCACAACTTTATCCAATCACTCAAGTTGCTCATGGCATGACCTGAAAGAGCTGTTTTCTTTCCAGGTTATATTTTTCTGTTCATAGACTTAGTACCTGAAATTGCAGTTGTTGCCAAAATATGGGTTTTAACTTCTTGCATCTTCCATATATTGCTAAATAGCTTTCGATAATGCCAACTCATAATAGTAAAATTTGAGTGCCTGTCTGCCATTAAAAAAATCAGAATAATGGTGGGAGGGGAGAAGGTGAGGTGAGGAAGGGGAAGGCAGAAATGGGCAACACAGTTGCAATTTATTTAATGAATAAAATGTGCAGTCAGTTCTTCCTTGCTCATGAACAAAGCTGGAGAAGCAGCTATAGTAATTAATTCTTCTATCTCTCTCTTTTTTGGGCAGTTAGCAGGAAAATCATGTTGTCAAATGTTGTCTTCTCAGTGGATACTTCAACAAGTACTGACCAGGAAAGCTTTCACAAGGTGAAGAACTTTCTTTCCACCTTGATTTCAAGTTTTGGTGTCAGCTTTGATGCAATTCAAGTTGGACTGGCACAGTACAGTGATGAGACTTAACAAGAACTCTTGCTGAATCAGTATTTGAAAAGTGATGTTTTGGAGTAGACCGGGAATTTACCATAAAGAAGTGGGGAAACTTATGTAGGGAAAGCTCTGGTATTTTTAACTCAGTGTATTTCACTCAACCTACTGATAGGAGGGCTAAGAGCTTTTGTCACACAGCGAGTAATTCTAATCACTGGTGGAGAATCCAGTCATGAAGTTGAATTGCCTGTCAAGGAACAGAAATATGAGAGGCATCTCCTCTGTAGTATTGGAATTGGTGTCCAAAATACAGCTGATCTTCAGCAAATAGGCAGCAAACCTTTTGGTAGGTATCTGTGTAGTGCTAGTAGTTTTGATGACTTTCCAGATCTTTCCACAAGACTTTTGGGAAGCTTTTATTTTAGTTCTGGTTTTGCTGTCGTTTACATCAGTGTTACTGTCATGTAACATGGTTTAACTGTTAAAATAGGAAGGTAAGCTTGTGCTCCCCTGCTCTCTGAAGCTGAGCCTTAATGTATTGTAAAGAATATCAGGGTCAGATTCACAGATTCTGTGGTGTATATTTGGCTTCATCTCAGAGCTGGTGGAGTCATTTTTAGAAAATATTTTGTATTGGTATCATTGAATAGCTGAACAGAGAATTATTTCTTGGTTAAGCTATGCTTTTGGTAAATTTTAATTCCTCCAAGAACCTAGTTCGTAAATTGAACATTCTAGGAATTACAAAAATGAAGGGAAGTCATATTTTCTCATTCAATGCATTTGCTGAACAGCAAAATTTGCAGAACATGTATTTTCCTGTTTCTTTAAGGATTGTTATTGCTGAATGGTGAAAGGGAGAAGGCTGTAAAAAGAGGCATGAAAGTAAAACTAAAATCAGAAAAAAAAATGGTGTTCAAAACAATAAACATGTAAAAGGTAATGTAGTTACAATTTTAAAATTTTACATTTTTCCCTGGTTTTGCAGAGTTCAGTGTAAGTACATCCACCAGTTTTTTCTCAATGAAAAGAAAAAGTTAGGGGTTAGATGCTGTGCTGTAGTTAGTCACTTGTTTTCCCCACTGCTTATTCCCTAAGCTTGCAGCTGTCATGTGACAGATCTTGTATTCCTGATGAAAGGATCAGAAAGCTTATAAAAAAATAACTTATCTGTCCTGAAGACCTTTGTGATGAAAGTTGTGGACACCTTTGTTATTTCTAGTGACAAAGTAGCTGTTGGAGTGGTTCAGCATAGCCCAGAGCCCCAGAAAGAGTTTTCTTTTACTGAGTTCTGTAGTGACCCTGTGATAAAGGAACGATCAACAGAATAAAGCAATTGCAGTCTGCTGTGCTTTATGGCAAAGGACTGAGGCTTGTCCAGAGCCTGTTTCAGTGACTACTCTGCTGACAGGGCTAAGGATGCAACAATGGCTTTGAGGAGCAATGAGATCCATGTCTTTGAAGTTGGCACAGGGATTATAAATTCCCTTTGCGCTACTTTTAATAGCTGATTATGCAAGGTGAGTGTTCAGAGGGGAAAGTCTTGGTGCACTGAAATCCATTGAAAGGAATATTGTCAATCAGGTCTGTCAATCCAAACATCTCCCTGGCCAGGGTGTGTAAAAAACATTTTGTTGGGTGTATAATGTCTTTGTGCAGTGCCTGATAAAGGTATCTGAGCCAGCTGGACAACAATCCAACTGTTTTACCAAAGAATATGCCCACGTTACTCAGTTTGCAACTCACAACTCTCACTTTGCTTCAGTCAAGAGCCACTATGCTCTTTGCTATGGTAAACAGCTTCTGAGGTAAGACAGTACTTCACATCCATCATAGTCCCTCAGTGCTGAAAGGAGCCAGAGCAGATATCTCCAGCAGGTATCTTAATCAAAAGAGGGTAACAGACAATTCAGTGATATTTAGAGAAATGCCTTCCAGAAATCTAATTTTGTCATCTACAGCTGACCATGCTTCATTGGGACTGTCAGCAGCAACTGTTGACAAAACTGAAGTCTCACAGAGACAGTGTGGAGAGGGGGTGTGAGGAAATCCATCCTTGGATATGTGGGAAGTATTGGCAAGATGTGAACAGCAAATCCCCAGTAATGCTGGAGATGCTACTCAAAAGCTTTTCCTAGATAAGAAACAGAAAGTGGCATCTCTTACCACATCTTGATGGCAGAAGTGGCTTGGTTGCCACACAGTCTGAGAGGCTGCCAACCCCAGGGAAAATAAAGGTTCAGTATTGCCTTTGATTAACATAGCAGCTTTTATCAGATGTCAGATGCTGGGTTTGTATCTGAGTTTATTCTGACATGGTGCTGTGGTATAAGTCACATTGTCCTGTGGGAAGAGTGAAGTAGAGAACATAGGCAGTTGCTCTTTAATATGACATATTCATGCCAGTTATGTAGTTAGAGAATGCCTAGATATGTTTGTTAAGTTGCAAAAAGACAAATGGAGTGAATGACAAATCAAAAAGCTGATCTCTTCCTCTGCTGATGGTGAGGGGAACCTCCTGTGGTATATGTGCACAGCATTGATTGGGAAGAGACTGTTCCGGAGCAGTTTTTCTCTCTGTGCTCGTCCTTACAGGGACTGTGACTGTCATTTAAAGTTCATTGTTCCTGGTGTTTTCACCATATAGGTGATATTTTACATGTTGGATACATGCTTTTTGTTCTCTTTGTTATGCCATAAAACTGATCCAACACAGTTCTCAAGGTTTCATTCCCCTAGCGACCAGAAACTTACTGTGAGAAAGGACACTGGGGTGACCACACTGCTTGTCTATGGCTTTTTGTAAGAACAGCTGAACTTCTCCTGTACCTTAAGATAGTAAGATCTTAAACATTCCAAAACTGGCTGGTGTTTGCTGGAGTGTTGGGGGCCAAAAATAAAACCGAGCCTTCCCTCCTAGACAGAAGTGAGTCTGTGGGAATTATGTGTGCTCAGGTGGTTTGCAGAGAGGAGGACAGCCAGGCCAGATTCAGTAGGAGCTCTGCACAACCACCCACTCTTTTTTCCCATTGAGAGCTGAGTGGACCCCCAGATGATGAGGCACCCCTTGTCTCCTAAAAGCAGAGAGGGGCTGCCGTGGAAGTAGAGTGTACTGCCATGAAACAGCCTGACCATGGCTGATGCAGTAGCACCTCCTGGTGTTTCATGGGCAGAGAGCAGGGAGGTTTAATGGGAGATACAGCACTCAAGTTTATGTATATACCGGCACACTTGTTTAGAGAGAGATAAGTTAAGGACAGCATATTGGCTTTGATCTCAGCGGTGCATGTATTTATTGCTAAGTTCTGCATAAATTTGTCTCATAAAACAAAGATCAACTTTCTATGAAGCCTTTTTTGTCTTGTATTGTCATCTGTTTTCCTGTATTTGCTGACCTTCTTACCTGTGATCAATCTATTAAGTCTCCTTTCTCCAGTCACCTTCTCATAAAATGGCAGATTTTTCACCTTAAAAAATACATTTGAGGTACTGCGTGTCAACAGGGGGAAAAGATACCTTTGCAGCAGTAAGACAGGGAAGGTTAACCATATGGATGTTTGTAGGAGAACAAGTTATTAGAAAAAGAGGTTAGCGACACAGAGGTGTTTACTCTTGAAAATAAATGGAGATTATCAGCAGAGTATAGAGTACCTACCAGGAGCTGTTTTACACATTCTCATGCACAACACAGTAGCATAAAAAGTGAATGCTTTACTGCTGTTTTGTTATTATTGCTGGTACACTGGGGAATTGAGAGGGAATGCTTTAAGAGCTAAGTAGTGTGGATGACCAATTATCAGGAACTGCTGAGTTCCATGCCCTTCACACTGCCTCCAAACTATGTCATTAGAAAGACCTGGGCTTTAGAGGAATCTCATTGTGAAAACATACTCTGTATGTGCTAGAAATGAACACATGCTGAAAGAGATATCCATTAAATTTTATGTTCATGGACATGTGTAGACATGTGTGCATGTATAGGTATATTTAACTTGTTTTGGACTAAACAGATATGGTATAGGTTTTTGATGTTACTCTGAGGCTTGAATGTCAGATTTTTTAGCCATAAAAAACTCATTCAGTGTGACATTTTACATCTAAGGATGTTCGTGTTGCTTTCCAGTAGATCATACCCTCTACAGGGCAGTATGTACCACGGGTGAAAATTCTCAAACCCAATGATGATCCCTCTGAGATTAAATTATTTCTAGATGTATTTGGTTAAAGAACTGAACACATTCATCTTTTTCACGAGAGAGGGAAAACTTAGAAAACTTGTATGTAATAATGAGCTGAAGGAGCTAACCCAGACTAGCAAACATGGAAAACAACCTTGTGATTGCTGAGTGTTTTAGAGTCAAGGACTGAAGAAGGAAAAAAATAATTAGGTAGAGTCCTGTTTTACAGCTAGAATTTCATGTCTGATTTCCATGCAGAGGTACAACAGTGACTAATAATATATCTAGGAGCACAGAACAAAAAGCAACATGAGAAATGAATAATCAAGGTAAAGAAGTAAAAAGCCATGTGGTTTAGCTGTTTAATGAGAGCAAGATGACTGGGGAGAGGGAAGGAATTACCCACATCACAGTATTTGCTGTTATTATAAGGAGTTGTGCAAGGAATTCCATAACTGATGTAGCCCTCACTTTACAGCAGCTGTTTTTCACAATGGTTACATAACATTGCATGTAGGCAATGCTGCCTCTTTCTCTCATGTTCCTTTGACCTGTTCTACATGTGTATGTATCACCTGGTCTTGTGACAAAGCACAGTCAGCCACCAAGTTTCCTATTGCTACTGGAGTATGTGTTGAACATTCTCAGTTGGTAGCAAAGCTCACAGAAACATTTTCGAGATCAGGCCCTTTGAGAACATTTGATGGCTGGAGAACAGTGACGTGTTTTGCAATTTGGGTATGTGCAGATTTCTAATAATGTAGTTCTCAGTGTTTTCAAGTTCATACGGCCCCAATGAAACCTGTAGGATGATGGTATTTTTTGTTTGTGGAAAACCTATCTCACCGATTCTGACTTCTGGTTTTAAATCTAACATATCGAGTTCTGTTCTGCTGCCATGATTCTGAAAAAAAAAATAATAATCACAAAGAGTGTGTGTAGTGTATGTTTATAGTTTCCTCTTTCTTATCCTTTTTTTTTCAGATTGCAACATAGATCTTTCTGTAGCAGTTGATATTTCGAGGCGCATGCAGCCAGCAGCTACAGTGCTCCTGAAACAGAAATTGCAAGCATTCCTCCCCAGACTTTTACTCCAGATGAAATCATTGCCAAATACCAGCTGTAATGCTCCAGTCAACATTAGATTCAAGTTTCAGGTATTGGCACAGACCAAACAATTCATCTTTGACTCTGGTTTTGAAGACTATAATGAAGACATCATCCAGAAGTTCTTAGAAGCACAGACCACTGTGGACACCTACCTGAATGCAGACTTCTTGCAAGCACTTGAGGAGAAGTTCTTTAATGTGACCTCTGCTGAAGTTAAGGTAACTTAATGGTATGAATGTATATGTTGGGAAAAAACTATGCAGTTTGATGTTTACAGACTCTGATGCTGAGTACTCCAGGGAGACAGAAATGTAGGTCAAGAATATATGAATTTAATAAGCAGAATCACAGAATGGTAGACAGTAAAAGGAACCTCTGGAAGTCACCTTGTCCAACCCCCCTGCACAAGGAGGGCCAGCTAGAACAGGCTGCCCAGGATGGCAGATGCCTTTTTTTCTATCTCCAAGAATAGAGACTCCTCAACCTCTCCAGGTAACCTGTGCCAGTGTTCAGTCCTGCTTGTGATAAAAAATGTTTCCTTATATTCATAAAAAATCTCCTGTTTTTTCATTGACCTAATATAACTATATATTTCAGTTCCAGTTCCCTAGGCCCTCCTGCAGTGAGATCATACCCAGAACATTTGGCTTAATTCATAGGATGATAGGTATTCATACAGAAACATTTCTTACATCTACCACAGAATGCTTGTCCTTTGAGTAGTGGAAGTTCTTTCAGGAGCTCCTAATACTGATGCTTTATCTCTGTCCAGAACGGCAACAGCTCTAAGCAGAAGTCACAAAAAAAAGTCAGCTGGGAAATTTGTTTACAGAGGTTTATTCATGTCATTAACTTATCAAATAATTTCCAGTAACAAAGCTGAGTTCTACTTAAGTATAACTGATAATAAGGAAAGTCTGCATAGATATAGTTTATTCATCCATCTTGAAGCGAAGGGAAAAGCATAAAACTTCATTTAATCTGTTTTGAAATGAATGGGGATTCTTTCAACTTCAGTTCAAGAAATTTAGGTCTCATTGGAGTGTTACAGGGTCAGTGCCTTGACAATTTATTCCTAATGAGTCACTGACACAATAAAGAACAGAACATGTCCTGTGGTGGCTATTTGAATATTATTACCTGCTAAGGTCTTCGTGTAGGAAGACCTTCCTTCTGAGGAAGGACTGGTTACTCCTTGCAAAATACATAAGGGGTTTCCTCTTTCAGCCTTATTTTAACATTTAACTTCTGTAAAATGTTAATTTTAATCTAATGTGGAATGAGAAAGCCATATTATGAATTCCCCAGCTTTCAGATGAAAATTGGCATTCTATTTTTTACAACATTTGCATAGGTGTGGCTTATCAATTTAGGTTATAATTTGCTGCATATTTAATAGCATTTTTCCCAAATTCCTAAAATGTCTGAACAGGGAAGATAACCACATAAGATTTTGCTTCTTGTGAGCCTCAGAGGGAGAACTTGTCTGACATACAAATAAAAACAGTGCTTTTTTTCCTCTTAATTGCCAATTCTGAAGATTAGAGTCAAACAAGGCTTTTTTCTGCTTATGCATTATTACTAGAAATAAATATGCTGCATATCTCAGCATTTTACCAATGGATTAATATTCCTTTTTGATACTGTTTATGTGAAAATGAAAATACAAGACTTTAGAATGCAAATGAAATCACAATTTTATTTCTCCAGGATCCTGAGCAATGACATGCTTGTTTTGTAATGATTATTACTTGTAAACCTCATCAGGGATAGTGATTTGCTGTTGTTTGCATTTCTTCTTTTTTTAATTATTTTTTTGTCTTGCAGCAAAGAATTTGGACCTGATTCCAGCATTTTTGACAAAACATGACTCCTAAGTGTTCCAGCAGGAGCTTAATATAAAGAAAAGCTTTGTAAACATAATAATATATATTTACATATGTTTACATATAATGGCTGCACTGACACCCCCTATTCCCTGCTTCTTAAGTTTTTAAGATGAAAAGATAATAGGGGAAAAAATAGCCATGAACTCCAGACCTACAGCATTGTTTCTAACAGTCTGTGATGTGTTTAATCATCCATGGTCCAGCTCTCCTCTGTATCACAATTTGCTTGAGCAAATGTAGAACCAGTACCAGTGCCTCCATATCGGGTGTTTGGGACCTTTCCACCACCAAAAACAGTGAGCTCTGCCAGTTCTTAAATTCTTGTCTCCTGGCTGCTTAACACAGAAGTGGTATGTTTGGTGTGGTGGCCACTTCCTTTGCCACCTGTGGAAAAATTTACTTTAGCACAAGTAACAGGGAATGTAAAATATGAAGGATGAGAGGGAAGAAGCTCTGGCTCTGCTTATCCATTTGTTGGTCAGAGAGTTTAGGACTTCAAGTCATTACCAATGGGGACAGGAGACAGTTTAGCTGGGCAGCTTTTTTTTGGGAAAACTAATCGACTGGATAAGTGGGGCCTGACAAGACTTCTGCTCATTTGAAGAGAGAAGGGGAGGAGAGAAATGGGAAGAGAGCTTGGAGGAGAACTGGAGAAATCTGTGCTTTCCTCCCTCCTGGAAGAGGCTTAACTGTAGGTCTCTGGCCTGAAAAGGTGGAAATGTAACCAGTACAAATGATTAGCACCTGTAGGTGAGCCAAGCCTTATGCCTTAACGAGACAAAATATGGCAGAGTGGAGCAGGGTGATGTACTGCCTTTGTGGAAAAGGAAAGGGAACATAAGCATCTGTGGGGTGAGAGGATTTGACCCAGAGAGGATACACTTTCTGGTGTGGCTCAGTTGGCAGCCAGCTGGAGCTGGTCTTGAAGAAACGGGAAAACTTGTTTGCTCTGAGTAGTGCAATTTGACCACCTCGTAGCCAGTTTTCAATGCAAACTGTAGTTTTTACAATGCCTGAACTTTCAGTCCCTTCACAATTGACTTGGCATTACTCCCTTTCCTGACAGGTTCTGTTAGTGTTTTCAGATGGGCTGGATGATTCGCTGGAAGACCTCAGGAAAGCATCCGACTCGCTTCGCTTTAAAGGTATTACAGTACCACGTAGCTGCTCCAGCCTCCTGCTGCCAAAGGCCTCATGTACTGCTCCCCCACTGCAAATTTCCCACATAACACTGCCTCTCCACAATTCAGGACAGCCCCCTCTCACTGATGAGTGCAGCACCAGAGCTTAGGCAAAACTCAGACTTCGGCAGTGCAAAACACTCGTGTTTGGGCACTGAGTAGCAATCTGGTCTGACAGCTGGGGAGAGAAGTTAGTTGAACATTTGCTGGGCTGGATTTTTCTCTTACGTGTTCTCAATAGCTTGATTCCTTTTAACATACTGTGTTGGAGCCATGAAGTGTGAGTCTTTTGGAGAATTGCTGCTGTGCAAAAATATATTGTTGGTTAAAGAGTATGTTTCAAGCATTCACTAATTAAAATCTGTGCTTACATTGAAGGTCTTGATGCACTTCTATTAGTTGGCCTGGACAATACACAGAACTTGACTGAATTTTGGGAAATAGAGTTTGGCAGAGGGTCTGGATACAATGAACCTCTGAGTGTTGGGTTTGCAGAGATCGCAAGCATCATGCAGAGAAACCTTGTAAGTCCTTCTGTGATATAAACAAAAGGGAGAAAAAAAATCAGTCTTTGTTTTATGATTAATGTACATAAATTAAATGTTTCTTGTAATTTTTCAGGATACTGTTGCAGAAAGGAAATGCTGTAAGGTTATCTGTAAATGCCTTGGAGAAAATGGTGATCATGGTGTTCGGGGAAGTCCTGGAAGGAAGGTAGGAAGTATAAGATAGACATTGCATAAGAATTGCTGTATTTTTCAAAGTGTTTCTGTTTTTTGCAGTATTTCAGAGCATGTATGCATGTGTCCATGACCTTTACTATTAGGACAGATGAAGGAAACATGAAATGTGGTGCTTTCTCTGCTGCCTTCTCCTGTGCAAAAGTATTTTTGTAATGAAAATGATTTGTACATAAAAAAAAATCATCAAGCAATCTCCATCAATTCAGCAGAAAATAGAGAAGGATTAAAAACATCAAGTCTGATTAACCAAGAGGCTTATTAGCTATTGGGAACAAGCAGCTTCCAGCTGACAATTTGAGAGTAGAAAATAATCCTTTATCACTAGGTGTGTGCCTTATCCTTTTGTGTCTCTGGTTATTCCAAATATCCTCTTCTGTAAGTTTCTTTTATCAAAAATGATTACTACTTTTTAAGATTTTAAATTGTTTGGTTTAAGCCTTTTTGAGTATTACAGATTTAACCACTGCTACAGCATGCTGGTATACTTCATTATTGAGGTTTTTAGTATATGTGGTCTCCATTTGACTGCTATTCATTCCATTATTTCTACTTATTCTGGTAGCATGCCAGGTAAATTATATCTGTAGTTCACACTCTTCAGTGTAATTGCAGTTAAAGGCAGTTTTGGTTAGCTCTTAACAAAATTATAGTCTTCTAAAATTTGTTCATGAACTAGTTTACCAGTTTCTTCCATTAGTCTTGTTGGTTTTCTTAGACCTTTCTCTTTTATTAAAAGGCTAGATTAAGATGCTTGGAGAAACAGTGTTCAGAATGTCAATATAGTTGTTTTGTAACTAGCAATTCCCTTTGTTCCAGTTTCTCTCTGCTCATGTTTTTGCCCCAAGGGTATGATATTTGCATAACTTCAAATACAAAGTCACAATATTCTTATGTCTTTGCAAGGCATTGTAATAACTTTGTCCTACCAAGTTTCCAAATCCGTATCTTTTTCATTTCACCTTAGGATTTCATTCCTGTGTAATGCTTCCTTTTCCAAGTCACTAGGATACTTAATTTGACCCAATGTAACCCAATGAGCTTTGCTAAGCTATCAGACAGTTTCCCAAAATAACATACTGAAATTTTGTATTAAACATTGTTCTTTTCTTGGGCTTGTGTTCGGGTTTTTTTCATGGCCATGTCAAATACATAGGACAGAGTGCACTGTGTCTGTACAAAGTGTCAGTGTAAATGCAATTGATGGGACCTGCCTTCCTCAGCACAACCAGATCTAATTTTCAGGAAATGTTTCTGTCTCTGTGTGCTGAATAACCTGTTAGAAATTAATCCAGTGTGCTTGGAGGATAGTGTTACTTATCTTCTAAATGCTCATTTTTCAGGGAAGTACAGGTTACAGAGGATCTCCTGGACATCCTGGGGAGGAAGGTGGGATTGTAAGTCAACATATTTCTTCCTGCTATGATGCTGTTGGTTGGTGCCTGAACCTGTCTGCACTTTATGACTGTAAGTGCTAACCTAAAATGTGTATCTGCAAGATGTATCTGCAGGTAAATATACAGCTTCGATTCTTCTGCACATCACTGTAGTTAATTATTGAGTTAAAACAACAACCCACCAAAAGTGGGTTAGTTATTCAGTTAGAAAAATAACAACTCACTAGTTGTACTCACTAGTAAAGACCTACTTTCAAGTACAAAGATTTCAGTTGGAGGTTGCAGTCTAAAACATGGCATGATAGTGAGAGCAGAGAACCAGGTGCAAGTCGATTTAGTAATTGACTCCTCTCTTATGACCAGCATGAGAATTTCCACGTGACTTGCATTTGTGTGCTCAGGTGTGGTGAATCATGATAATCCTGTCTTGCTCTACTCTTGCCTGATGAATTAACTAGTAACCATCATTGTATGGATGAAATGGCACATTTTGTTTTGTTTCTTAGGGGGAGAGAGGCCCGGCTGGTTTCACTGGGACTCAGGGAGACAGAGGATGTCCAGGTGCTAGAGGCCTTAAGGCAAGTATGTAACTTTGAAACATTTCCTAATTCTGTTTTGCACAAATCTGTTTCCTGTACTGGGGACAAATCCCCTTGCTGTCTTACTGAAGCATGGATAGAGAGCAAGACCCAGCTGTAAGAACAGCAGACAGCGTTTGTTTTGCTGTCTCATTTTGAGAGGTATTTTGAGTAACTGAGGCGTGGTCAAATAGCTAAGGATTTTGCTAACTAAACAACTGGACAGTGACTTTTTCACCACCAGCCCCAGACTGGCCTTAATTAAAGCTGTAAGGCTTTATGGCACTGGAATGAAAGTGAAGGGTGTCCTGTCTTCCCACAGGAAAAGAGTAAATCCTATAAGTGGCAGTAGAGGATTTTACAGTAGGAACTTACCAATACTGAGCCCAGAATATCCCTGCACAGCAAGCTAGTGTGCCCTGCTTTTCAAGCTCAGTAAAAGTACTTTCACCAAATTTTATCTATGTTTCTTTTTAATTTCAGGGGACCAGAGGCTTCAGAGGAATTCAGGTATGTGTGTTCATGTGTGATCAATTTTCTCAGAGAACAGTATTCTGCTTCCTTTCATGTTACCTTGTAAGATGAAAATATCAGCAAAGAAGGAAAACCGTGTTAAAACTTCAGAGTATTTCATGTTCTTTTGCTATGGTTGTCTAAGAATGGATTTAAGATACCTATCACATTAATAAAAATGATCAGTCATAATCATATTTTTATATGCTTGTAGTTTTAGTTGATTTATTCTAACTGACAGGAAAGGGATTTATTTAGTGACTAATTTGATAATCAGTTAAAGTGGTAATTCTGGTCAGCTGAATGTCATGTTTTAATTGTTGAGGAAGCAGAGCAGAAGGGTAAAAAAGATTGTGAGTAATATTTATTGCAGGTTTGGACAGCATTTTCCCTAGGTGATTGTTGATACTATTGACATTATTCAATATCCAAACTCCTCTTCATGCTGTTGTTGTCGTCCACTATTATTGCAAGTCTGCTTGTTTAACCTTTCAGCCATACCTGTTCATCAAAGAGATATTGTCACCAATTCATTAGTAAAATGTGAAGCCTGGAAGACAATGATCTATAATGGCAATATTAGTTCCCAAGCTACAGTAATTAAAATGGTATGAACTTGTGCTGAATGCTTTGATACAAACCCACTTTCTAAAGCAGACTTGGGAGCCTCAAAGACTCAGAACGTATTTGCCTCCATAGCTGAGCAGCTGTAAGAAAGTTAAGAGTGTGTTTCTGATACCTCAGCTCTATTGGAAGTACTTCTCTGTACTAACTTTCTAATATTCTCACGTGTTTGTCTTCCCTTTTTCATTTTCTGCTCTGTTCTCTGAAGTAATTTATCTATTTTTTCATACTCAAAACGTTAGAGTATAGAAGAAGGAGTGTGCTTGCTGATGATTTTGATTTGTCCAAGTTGAATAGGTGCACACATCCTACTGGAATCCAAGGAGTATGTGAATATCTTCATTATGTTGTGTCATTATATCCACTAATTTTATTTTATCTAAAAATATGAACTTTCAGCGCATAAAAAAATATGTTTCAATTCTGCTAACTTAGTAAGGTTGAGGCAGTTTATTGAATCTGCAAAGCATTTTAGTATAGCTATTTGGACAAAAAAAAGGCAATGCTGAGTATTTAATAATGTGAAGTTCGGCTCAGGTTCTCTGAGGTAGGAAATGAGTGATGGAAAAAATAACACTTGCATAAAAATCATGATTGCCGAGTGCTCAAAATTATTTCTGGAAGATTTACTTAAAAGTTCTTGTTTGTGACATATTAATCTAATCAAAACATACAGCCAGCTATTTTTTTCTTGTTGTACATACAGAATTGTTATAAATGACAGAATTATTTTCTCAAGAATTCTAATTCAGTGATTTTGCAAAGTCAATTTGGCATCAAAACCTACAAAGCGATTATATCTGTGGTCTCTATCAGAGTGAGACTCCTGATGGTTTTAGCTTGTTCTTGTGCCACTTTCAGTGATTTGTTGAACATCATTTCAGCTTTCAGAGTAGTGGTCTCTGCCAATTTAATTTCTTCCTAAAAATTAAGACACCACAGTTTATTCCTTCATTTTTATCCTAGTGAAGAAAGATGGAAGAAGTTTCAAAATATCCTTTGAAAATGAAGTGTGTTATTTGTTGAAGTCTGAAACGTTGTGGAGCTTGCATAGATGAAATAAAGTTCTCACAGTCTATTTAGGCACCTCACACAAGTTAACATTGCAAGCTTCTTAAAGGTTGAATGGGTGTTTTGTGGGAAAATGTCTTCCATAAACGGTTGCAATATGGTGAACAATTTTTGCAGACAAAGGGAAGAGAAAAGCAATGTGTGTTTGAAAAGGAAGATGACTGCCATTTATGCAGCAAGTATCACGTTGCTGAAAGAGTTATGAAGTTCCTTTAATGAGTGCTAAAACCTAAGATCAATGTGCTGTAATTTCTTTAAATCATGGTTGTTCTTTCTAGCTTTTCAATACACTGTTCATGTTATAGAGCTATGTAAAAAAACCCCAAAACTATGCACAATACAAACATGTGATTGTTGACATCAGAATTACAAAGTTAGCAGCATGATAGATAAAATGCTAGTAGTTATAGTTTGGAATATATCTAGATTTTGAAGGTGCTGCAGTTGGGAAAAGATTTGAAAACTAAAAGAAGGAAAAGCAGAATTTAAATCCTGAATAAAATTTATAGTTTTAATAACGGTTGTTCTTACTAACTGTTCTTAACAAATGCATGTTTCAAGTGTTCTTAATTCATTAAAATATTAATTATTAATTCCAATTTATAATTTTATTACTAATTATTCGTGCTAATCACTGAAAAGAATTAACCTTGGTTCAAGTTTCAAAATGTAGGGTGAACATTGCTCAGAGACAAGTGGACTGATGCTAACAGGGTTTTGTTTGCTTATTGCTACAGGGTGAATATGGTGAGAGTGGATTTGATGGCACCGATGGAGAGCAGGTAATCATTATATGTGCAGTGTCACTAAACACACCTCCCTCAGGGTTCAAAGGTACAGGCTTTGTGCCTTGAATGGGCTTTAATCCTGAACAGAAATTCCATTGCTTTGTGTTTAGAATTACATATCTGGTTGAAGTTGCATTCTGCCAGAGAAATCCTGAGAACCACGTTTGTCAGAAAGAGTAACCATTATTTATTTTTTTCTTTTTTCTCCCTCTTGTGGGTCTAGGGGGAACGTGGATTTCCTGGACCTTCTGGAGAGAAAGGCAACAGGGGAAAATGGGTGAAGTACCCTTTACAGTAATGTGTAGATTTTATGGAAACATTTTTTCAAAGTGTAATGCTGTCTGTAATGCCTGTGAGTTGTTTTAAATATCTGCCTGTTCTCTAATATGATGTGACTCCTGCTGTAAGTCAGTATAGCTCCACTGACTTCAACACATCTGTGTTCTCTTACCTGCCCTTCCTCTACCACAGATACTATTTATACTTGTACCTGAATTGTTTGTGCTCTTTTTGTGAATTTAGGGCAGAAAGGGCCCCAGGGGAGAACCAGGTGAACCAGGAGAATCTGGTCTAAGAGGAGATCATGTAAGTGTATTCCTTTATTTTTGTTTTGTTGCACTGATCTGCGCCTGGACTTTGTCATGGAGACATCTGAAATTTATGTGATTTGGAGAGTTTCTCACAGTCCTAGATAATGCAGTACTCTGCAAGAAGCATGGCATTTTCCAGGAGTCCTAAACTCTTTAGATGTGGATGGACTGATGTGCTTTGATATGTTGCTTGTAAGGAGGTATTTAAGTCTCAGGTCTTCTGCTTGTTCCTTGAATTTTGTTTTGTTTGTTTGTTTGTTTTTACCATGGACAACATAACTCCTTTTGGAGCTACTTATCACAGAGTTGTAGAATAGTATGGGTTGAAAGGGACCTTAAAGATCATCTAATTCCACTACGCCTACCATGGGCAGGGACACCTCTCACTAGACCAGATGGTCTAATGAAAAGACCAGGTGGACTAGACCAGTCTTCCTGGTGGTTCCCATCCTACAGAGGAATTTTAGATCACTTGAAAACCCTGTGCTCTGACTCTTGGTTAGCAGTTTAAAATGATGCAAAGGCAGGGTACTTCTTCATGCTCGAAATTTTTCCTTGCATGTTCCAGAGCCCTATATAAACACACTCCCCAAGGACTGAAATTTCAGTGGAGGCACCACACTTCTTGTATCATAACTTTGTATCTTCTCACATGTATTTCAAAGACTTTGTTCCAAATGTTCAAATACAGTGTTGACTCCTGTCTTCTAATGATTATATTAAAAAAAAAAAAATTGAAATCCAGATGTCATGGTAATTTGCCTCCATGAGAGATCAGGATTTCACCTATGTCTAGCATTAAGAGGCTGAATGGAACTCCACTGTAGTGTAATCCTTCATCGGAGACTCACTGACAAGTTATGATCTTAAATAATTATACCAAATCAAGCAGAACAGCTTCACATTTTTAAGGTTTAATTTGTCGCCTTTAATAATTTTACTTTTAATCTCTTTGGAAAAGAACTTTATGGTTTTGCAAACCTTCCTGTATAGTGCTCTTACAAGCATCTTCATTTAAAATAGCCTTTTTATTTCCAGTTGCTTGCAATGACAAATCTAATTAATTCTATTTCCATACCCTGCCTCTATAATCAAAGTAACAAGGGTGGGGTCACTGAAAATGCTGAGCTTCCCATTTCACTTTTCCAGGGAGATCCTGGAGCTAGCAATAACTTTACTGGCCCTAAGGGTGAAAAGGGAAACCTGGCACCACAGGTAAGCAAGTAGTTCTATATTATGGAGAGAAGATTTGCTTAAGTTCTGTTGGCTGTCCCATGACCAAGCAGCTCTTTTTTGGTTGGGTTTTCTTGGTGTTTTGTTTTGTATTTTGCCTTTGGTGTTTGTCTGCAACACAGAAGGCTTTGAGAAGTGCTCGATACAGCCTTGGGTATCAACAGTCTATATGCATTTTGCTATGGAATTGCTATTTCTCAGGATGGTGGAAAAACACCATTTTGACCTGTATCAAGAATATGAGAGCTAGGATATTTGCTTATATAGCAATGTCAGTGTTTTTAAGAGATCTTTGAGCAATACTGCAAGAAAAGAAACATAATAGAAAAGCACAGCCCACTTTTTCATTGCACTTTGTTTGGAAAGAAAAAAACAAAGATGTTAAGTAGTTGGGTAGTAGTATATAAATGATGGTGGATGAAAGCTTAAGAGGATGAGAACTAGCAACATGTGAGAAAAATCCACTATTTTAGAAGTTTAATTCTATCTGAATAAGTAGGGTTGTGTGCATGTGTTTAGACATGTGTGTGCATATGTCTCTGTAGAGCGTGATGAAAGCTGTAGAAAAACTGTGAGGGTTACTTTTTGAAGAATAATTGGGTTTTGATGACTCTTTGGAAGCAAATCTCATCAAACTTTCTCATCTTAAGAAGTCCAACTGAAAAGCTGAAGTCAACATTAATTCAAGAAGCCTGGACCAAGTATCAGCTGTTTGTAAGTGATGGATCAGAAGTTCAAAGCAAGCCTGATCTGTTTGGTTTACAATTTTGGATTGTAAATTATTTGCAGAAAGCAAGAATCAACATTTAGCATGACACAGCTGATTGCACTGTAAATACTTAGAAGGAACGTATGAAGAAGAATGTGCAAATACAAGAAAAAGGAAAGAGTGTTTAAGACTTGGTCATTATTTTGTTTTGCAGGGAGACCCAGGCCCACATGGACCCCAAGGAGAGCAGGGTGATGCTGGTGCTGATGTAAGAATAGTAATCAATATGGGGTGGAAGTAACTCATAAAAGATACAGTGGGGTTCCATTGAATAAACCCATTCTTCCTGCTATCCCACACTTCAAACTCCTGCAAGGACAGGAAACACAACTCTTCTAAAATTTTCCTAGTGAAACCTATTTGGCTTCAAGTTTAGTAGCTTATGTACATTGGAGTGTGTTTTGTTCTCTTTAGGATCAGGAATTTGCTGTCCTGTTAATTTCAGGCCTGATTCATGTGAAATCTCAAGCCTTAAACTCAATGCAACCTTTTCTTTAAGTCTTAATTGCTTTATAATTTCACTGCAGGTAAATCTCCCACTTCTTCCTCCCCATGACTACAAGCTTTCTATGCCTGTTCAAGCATATATATAAACTCACTGGGAGCTGAGCTGCTCTTTTTAGTTTACTGGAGACTGGAAATTATGGAGGCACCTCTTCTAGTCTGTCAGAATGGTGCTTAATGTCAAAGCCTGGAATGACGATCACCCCTCAGTAAGGCTGCAGAAACATCCTAAAGGCTTCTGGTGATGAGAGGTTTAACAGTAGCATTCACTAGTGCTGCTGAACTGCGTGCAGCAGGAAGTGGTGAAAACCTCTTATCTTAGTGGGAGAGAAGAGGGGGTTTCTTTTCTTTATTTTAGCCCAGGGGCAGCTGACTGGGAAGATGTTTTCCAGAATTTTGTTGAAGTGTCTTCCCTCTGCACTCACTAAGGATCTAAAGC
Organism: Scytalopus superciliaris; assembly: GCA_013400415.1. NCBI lineage: Eukaryota > Metazoa > Chordata > Aves > Passeriformes > Rhinocryptidae > Scytalopus > Scytalopus superciliaris. Next base: position 121,726 of record VXBX01004392.1, read on the forward strand.
CTTTTTTCTTTTTTATAAGACTTACTAACATCACAATTTCTGTCCTAAATCCACTTTATTCTCTTCTTTTACCTTGAATCTTTCTTTGGAAATAACCTCTGCTTTCTATAAGCTGCATTTGATTTGACTGTATATATATAAAGTATTTTATTATAAACCATTTTTTCACATGTTGCTCAGTGTTCTGGATGTAATCTCTCATGCCACTCCTTCCTAGGGTGCAGCAGGTCGAAGAGGCCCTCCAGGCATAAAGGTGAGTGGCTGATTCTGTTGTTACCTACCTATATGCAGCTACATTTCCAGCCTCAGTGTTTGCTCCTCTTAAAGGAAAAGTTTCATTGTGATCCAAGGCACAATTGTTTAAAAAATCAAGCCTATTTCAAGCCAGAGCAGTCTTTACTAGAGACCTTCCTGACTTGAAGGATCTAGAACTGGAAAAGTGTTTTCATCAAAATAACATGACTTTTATTATTAGGGCAAATGCAGGAACATAATTAGAGAATAGATTGTCACTAAAGGAATGAGTAGTCAGGCTGCAAAGTCTGACAGTTTATTCTTGTTTTGCTGCAAGCACACAGATACATGCATGATGCACACATGCAGCACAGATAAAATTAAGGCAAGTTCTACATGATGCCTTACTAAAATTGAACATAACAGTGGTAGCTGGAGCTCTGAAAATTGGCTCAAAGTGTATAAAATAGTCAAGATTCTGAAAACAATTGAATTTCCCAAGTCAATATCTAAAGAATGTAGTGTAGTTTGAATGCTGGTATAGGCTATAAGGAATAGGTCAGCCCCGGTGCATGCTGACTGATCATTCCAGGAAGATCCTCTGGTGGAAAATGCTCTCATGTCGTTGTTAGGTGGTAGTCCTGGTTTTCCTAGACCTGTACCCCATAGAGTATGGATCTCGGGGAGCTTTCCTGAGATGCACTTGGTAAGACATCACTGCCATTCTCTCGAATGATGATTCAGATAATGTTCTTGTAAGAGACAGGTTATTTGTCCCTGGATATAAATTGCAAAATACAGAGAGAATTGCACACTTCAGTCTTCCACATCTGGAGAAACTAGATAGAACTCTAAGTCCTGCAATATGACAGTGGCACCCCATCCTTATGTTAAAAAACCATGAAGAAACACAGCAGGCCATTCTTGGCAATGAGAAATATTCAGTGGGCAGGAGGAACAGAAGGTGTGGTGTAATGTCAGGGAGGTGTCTGTCACAGACAAGAAGAACACTGCAGTCTGTGTGCTGAAAACAAAGCAAAATACTCAAGATGGAAAGGAGAATAAACGAAAGGAAGGCATGAAAGAGAGGAAAAGTTGGGAGGAAGAAAAAAGAACAACCACTTACTTTTCTGGGTTTGATTAAAAGTAAATTTAAGTCTCTGAAAACTTTCTATTTGTTTTGAATTCTATGGGGTGTGTCTAAGAAATTTGTCCATTTTCATTATAGTCAAAACAATTTTTGTGGAAATCTATTTGATTTTTTGACATCTGGCAATAACATATACTTACTGATGTCCCATTTTGCAGTATTGTTACTCTGGCTAGAAATTAATTTTGGTTTTTGGTTTTGCTTTCCNTTTCATTTCATTCATGTGGTGAAGAATGAAAGTGCAGCCTTTTAAATGCCGTTTTCCTCAGGAGATTCTTTCCAGAACCATCTATTTCCCAAGAATCTTCAGACATATGTTTATGATTTGTTCAGTGAAAGGGCATATGCAAGGCCTCGAATATCTTGCAGATAGTTGTCATCATTTTACTTAATTCAGCAGACAGCAAATATTTCTTATGGATGTCAGCTAAACTGACTCATCCTCAAATGGCAGCTTTATGGAGATGGGAGCCAGAAAAGTTTTTTATCTATGATCAGGGAAGATTTGTTTTGCCTCACTGAATAACCAAAGTGAAAGATGTGGAGTATAAAAACCTCTAATGTGGTTATAAAGTCATGGTTCCCCCTCAGAGCTGTTTTTTGTGACTGTATTTCTTCAACAGGATTCTAAAGCTGCTTGGAAGCTGTTTGGGAGCACTGAAAAGTATTCTGTCAACTCTACACAGATATGAAATTATCATTTGATGTACACATGACATGTGCTAATTTGTTTGGGTTTGTTATTGTTTTCTTGGGGTTTATCCTGGCAGGGTGAGCAAGGAGATCTGGGGGAAGCAGGTTATCCAGGAGAGACTGGTCTTCCAGGCCCACAGGTAACTAACAGAACTTCTGAGTTAATTTCATGTTAGCTATGGAGAAGATGAATTGTCAGTGTTGATCCTTTGTTTTTCTTGGTTAACTTCAACTTATGAATGTTACGAGTAAGATCTTCCTTGGCAAATCTCTTCTGTAATCCTGAGGGATTAAATGTGGTTAGTTACATGAGTGCAGATTCTGGTGAAATTAAAAGAGGAAAATGAATAGCAAAAATAAGTAATGTTGCCAACACATCTCCAACTTACAGGATATTATCAAGCACATAGCTTTAAAATGAATTAATTACAAATTGCTAACAATAGGTACATAAAATCTATTGCATTGACAAAACTAATGTGGAAACCTGTGTTTTAAAAATTTGCTAGCTGAAATAATTTTGAAGATAATTGTCACAGTAAGATGAGTAGCTTCCAAATTTAAGATGCTCTTAGATGCTCTAAAGATGCTCTTAACTGAAGTTTCAGTATCTGGAGAAAGTGTGCCTTGTGGCTCCTTTGGTATCTTAGACACCTCAGAGTATCTCTAAATCAGGCTTTAGGGCAGTGACCATCTCAGCTGCTTAACACAGGCAAGTCCTTAGAACGAAATAGCCAGAAGTTTCACGTGTGCATTAAGGCTTGTGAAACAGGCTCTTGTATTCTGGTCATTGCAGCAATCTGATCTTCATTGGAAGACTCAACACTGAACTGACTTTTTTCCAATGGCTTTTTTTCCATCAGGGCCCAAGAGGACCACAAGGGATCAGAGGACCTCCAGGACCACAAGGCATGCCAGGCCCTCTGGTTAGCTTTAAATAATATATTGCTGCTGTATACATTAGGTCTTTTCATTCTCAGTGCTGGTGTTGGTATTATTCTTATAAAGAGTTTTTAAAAAGCTTTTAGAAGGTATAAACTGAGGAGTTTTCAGTGTAGTACTTGAGTAAACTGATTTACTGCTTCATATGCTAAAACAACAGCCTTGAAAGTAAGCTAAGGTGGGTGAATAGGAAGTGAATGTCAGTGTTACCAAGCTTTTGTATGGTTGCACTGAAGAGCCTTAACTCTAGATTCTACTCTCAGTTTTCTGGTATCAAGACTACGAGCACAGCTTGCAGTGTGTACAAATACAGATGTGCAGTGAAGTAATGGAGAGCAAAGTTATATAATGGATCAGTAGTTTCATTGAAGTATGGCCTGTGAGATTCAATGCTAGAGTACGATAAGGTTGTAACATTGGAGCACTGTCTCGTGATCTTCCCTGCTGTGTGGGATTTCTTGTTCTGGAATTACATCAGTGTAAATCAGGACTGGAATGTCCTAGCACTGTCAGCCTTGGTCATCTGTTCAGTCATGTAATGATTGTGCTTACACACCCTATTATGTGTGTGCATTCCTGGTTTTGTGCACATATGCATGTATTCACTAGATATTTATGTAGGCAGAAAATAGCATTCATTTCATACTTAAAAGCACTTTGAGGTGTATGCAGCAGTTGTACAGGATACAGGAAATAAATGGAGTGGTAGCTTGACCAGTAACTCTTACTGTGGTCCTCAAAAGCCTGTAAAGGCACTAATATTTATACTGATTCTTTAGTAATTTCAGGTGGGAGTTGTGCATGTTTTAACTGACACTTCTTATTACAGGGTAGTTTGGGGACCCCAGGTTCACCTGGCTCCATTGGAAAGTTAGGTGCAAGAGGAGCAAAGGTAAAGATTTTTAAGGTATCTATTTGCAGCAATCAAACAGTATCATTTATTCAAGAATCTGACTGAAGAAGCATGTTCTAACACTTTGTTAGTCCCCTGGAACATGTGTAGAATATTAAGTTTTATAGACATTTTCAGACTGCATGGGAAGACAAATGATATGTTCAAGGTAATCTTACAGGTGTCAGAACTATAAGAAGTTTTCAGTGTTGCCATGACCACTACTGTAATTGTTGTTGTGGTACCAGTTCTCAGTGGGGCCTGGCCTCTCACAAAATGCAGCAGGAATAAGGCAGTGCTGACCCTTGAGTTCATTTTATGATTCTCAGAATCTGTCCAATCCATTGAAAATACATTCCAGTGAGTTACAGAATATCACAAGTTGCAAGGGACCCATGAGGATCATCAAGTCCAACTCCCTGCTCCTCTCTGGACAGCTGTGAGACAACTGTCTGTCATCCAGACACTTCTTGAACTCTGACAGGCTTGGTTCCATGACCATTTCCCTGAAAAGCCTGTTCCAGTGACCAACCACCCTCTTTGTGTAAAACTTTTTCCTAATGTCCAATCTGACCTTACCAGTTCAAAGAAGCATAGTTGCTTGTTTTGACCTTGTTTTTCTAAAGATTACTGACAAGTCCAAGGAGCTTTGACTATTACAATGTCTGTCATAGAGGAATGAATGTGTTGAGAACAATTAAATCAACATCAACTTAAACAGAAAGGCTTTTACTAATAGGTGGGCCACATTAGGGTTCACTTCTAATAAATATTATCCCTTACTTTCCTTTTATTTATGTGTGTTGATATGGGAGACTATTTAATAAAAATAATTCATTTTAGGTGTCATTTAATCTTTGTATCTAAAAGTCATAAGGCATACCAATTAGCTAAGACTTTAAGTCTGTTTGACATTCAGTGATGGAGGTATCAGAAGGTCCAAGTGCTACTTTGAAAACAGTCACTGTATGAAAACATAGAATGAAACAGTGACAAAAATTGGGAAAATACTTAGGAATTTTCATCATGCATTCTTTTTTCTGTGTCTGATTTTCTCTGTGTGATTTTGTTTAATGTTGGGGTCGTTGTTAGAAGAGTGTTCAATTGGAAAGTGAAAACAAAAATGGAACTAAAAAATTAGAAACCCTGCGAGCGGACTAAGAGCACAGTGCAAACAACCTGCCTGAGACATACCATCAGCTATAAACAGGTGCTTCAGGCTGGTAGAATTCCAGGATATATCCTGCTACCACTAATGTAATTTTTTTCAAATCCCACTTTTTTTCACTGATAATGCTGTATAAGATTGGGAGTTTTATTGAACAAAGGCCTTTGGGGTTTAGCTCCGTGAATGCTCAGCGTATTCTGATTTGCTAAGTCCTTTCCAGTTCCACCACAAGGAACATTCCATGAAACGTGGTCTGTAGCATATATAGGCACACTTGAGTCTAACAGACAACTTTGCATATCAGAAAGAAGAATTCTCCTGAACAAGTCCAACTAATAGCTTCTATGTTTCAATTATAACAGGGTGAACCTGGTGATCCTGGAGAGAAGGGCCCAGTTGGACCACCTGGAGAGAGAGGCATGCCTGTGAGTCTTTCTGCCCTAATTCAGCCACCGGTAGTTTAATACCAATTGAACTGAAACACTACAGTTCATTCCCTTCTATTTTCTCTGTTTGATACAATTAAAATTATTTCACATTTGGTTCTCAGTGTCCTTATGGACACCAGGTTCCTTGTGGGCTGGAGAGAATATCTTTTCTCTCAAATTCTGTAGAGGAAAGAATATACTGAAGGTAGGACACACAGTGGAAAGGGACTTGTCTCTCTATAGCTTTTGCCACCATTTGCTAATGTCTTTAGATTGTATTGTGCAAGTTTGCACTACTTCATTAATCTTGACAGCATGAGCACCCCGTTGTAATGGGACATCTTTATTCCAAAGTCAAATTGGATATAAATCTAATTCTCTATTAAAAGCTAACTCATAGTATGTTCAACCTATACAGGGCATGGATGGCAGAGATGCCTACGGTCCTGAAGGAAGCAAAGGAGCAAAGGTGAGTGCTTTGAGTCAGAATGTCTCTCAGTCTTCTGCAGTGTCAAATGAAACATCCATATTAAATTAAAAAGAAATGTAAGACTTGGCCACAGTGTATTTCTGAGCTTCAGTAAGAGCTTCAAGATTCCCTCAGTCTTTGTGAGAATTTCTTCAATAGGACATTCTTTTGAGGACCACTTACTCTTTCCCCTGATGTATGTATATGGATATGGAGGATTGTACTTGGAGTACACAGTGCTTTCTCCTCACTTCAATGTATTTGACTAGCCACTCTTGTTAGTGGGGGCCCTTTTCATTTTTCTTCTTTCAGAAGAGGGATTCCTTGATTACTAAGGTGAAGACAATATTCTCCAAAGATCCTCACTGTTGTAATGTGAAATATTCTTCCTTGTGATCCTACGGTCAGCAATAAGATCTGGGAATCAACTTCCAGATTGCTAAGAAATTCTTATCATTGCCTTCACAGTGCTGAATGAAAAAAAATAATCAATGGAATTCCTACTTCTTTTAAAAACATAGGAGAATCCAGCTAAAATAAAAAGTATATAGAAATTAAGGGGTCAAAATCATGACAGCAATGGCTCAGTCCATGAGCAAGGTGGTCAGGATCTTGGAAACAGCTGCAGTCCTTCTTTCAAGCAATTTGTGTGGTGTTGTAGTATTAGTCCTTTGTTGCTACTTGTGAAACAGAGGTTTCACACTGCTCCAGTGGATCTCACTGGAAGGCCTGTCTGTTTCACTCTCTCTTTTTGTGGAAGAAGCAGTGTTGCAGCAACCTGCAGAAAGTATATGAAAGGCTTCCTGGGAGCCTCTCCAACTGATAACCTCCTTTCACTAAAATAGCTCTTGATGCTTCTTATTTTCCAATCTCTTTTCCCACCTTCTTAGCTCCAACAATTTCTTTTCATGGGAGTTTCATAGGTTACACATACATTGTATACAAGACTAGTTCTTTTTTAATCTCTTGGAATCTCCCACTTGTTCACTACAGAGAACATCCTCCATGTTAGAAGAAACGAGGAAAAAATAAAGTTCTACTAAGTCTCTTTGCCATTGTTTATTGTTTTAAAGGATTAACTTAAAGCCTCTCTTACACACCTAAGTGTCTGCCCAAAGTTTGGCAGGGCCTGGATTAAAACAATTAATAAAAACAATCAAAAACCAATTTACCCCAGAATAGTGCAGTTGTTTTTCCCTGATAGGTAAGAGAATAACCTTTAGTATAGATTTTACTTAAATCTGTTGCTGTTAATTATACAGGTTCCCAGTCACATCACACTCTCTTACGTGTAATGTGGGGTATTTGTGAACCTAATTTTCTGAAAATTGTAGGATCAAGTCATGATGTTTTACAACCATATCCACTTCTGTGGGAGGGAGCTCTTAAAACAAGGACATACAAAATTAGTATGAATTCTGATGTTAAGGAAAGATACACTTCACTTCTGATTGGTTTATGTGAGACTTTCTACATTTCTTAAATACCAAAAAGGACACACTGGAAACTGAAGTAACTGAAAATAATTCATGAATTGATTTCTAATATGCCAACAAAATATTATGAAGGATACAACATTTTGAAACTACATTCAAACGCTGGGTTCTAAATGTTTTTACTTGGAATTGCTACACATGAATTCCACTGTATGTCATTATAAATAAGTTTTGATAAAACTTTGAGAAATGGAATATTCTTGAAAATTCAGAAACCATTGGAAATTTTTAATATGCTCTTCCTTTAGATGAACAAAGTGTTATTCTGAAATGGTGTAATTTGAGACTAGAGTAGAAGTAACTATTACTTGAATGAGCTGGAAAGCCAAGAGTAATTTTGGAATTATTTTTGGTTTAAAGACATCAAGCACTAAGTAGATTACAAAAATCTACATTCTTATGAACTCTTTATCCTTTCTTTTGGTAGGGAGAGTCTGGATTGATAGGATATCCTGGTACAGAGGTATGATTAAATGGGCATGTTTACTTTCTTTGTGTCTTGTTTTACATTATTCTTATTTGTAAGTGTTTTTCTGTGTTTCTGTCAGTCTCCTCCTTTCCAATAAAATCTGGGTTTCATTAATTTTCAGGGAGAAGAAGGAGACCCAGGCACTCCAGGAGCTGAAGGACCCAAAGGAGTTAGGGGCAGAAGAGTAAGAATGACAAATCTGCTAAATCTGTGAAGAATTCTCTAAGTAAAGCCCTAATGCCCTAAATTTTTTTCTCGTGAAACAATTTTTGATTTGGTGCCCACCCTGATGTTTTATTAATATATCTTGGCAAGAGGTCTTGAGAGTATGCAGGTCTGAGTCTTCAGAGATGTTACTTGCTAATAATTCTTAGGTAGTCTATGTAAGTGCAGGATCCAACTCAAAATAAGGTTTTAGATAGTTTTTTCCTATGAAATTTGGTACCTATGTATGCATTTACAAAGAATAAACCTTGTATTTCTGTTTTTAGGGTAATGCTGGCACACCGGGTTCCGTGGGAGATCCAGGCGATCAAGGGCCATCGGGACCTATGGTAATATATTTTTCTTTTTAAAAAATGGCTCTTAGATTGCTCTTAAACTTAATATTAGATTAATGGAGTATTTATTAATGTTTCATATGCTAAAAGGGACTGGCAGTTGTATAGAGTTATGTCTTGCCTGTGGATGTGTGTGCACAGGAGCACCTGCTGTTGGAAATGCAGCTGCAATAATACAATACAGGACTGAATTTCTTCCACAGTATTTGATATTGTCTTTAGTCTGGGTAAATACCTAATTAAATAAGCAGAGAGTACTAAAATATATAACTGGATTGATCTGCTGAAAGCCAATGTATTTTTTTCATTTAAAAAGAAAAGCCATTTAAAATCAGACTTGCAGTTAAAGGCATGCACTTAGAGCTTAAACTGACTGTAACCTGTTAATCCTTGTATACAAGTAGATGTCTTGCTGTACTTTTCCAGTGTCTGTGTTCTGTGTTTTATACAACAAAATGTTCTATTCTCTATCTAAGCAGATGAAAGGATTGTGGATTTCAATTGGATTTACGACTAACCTTGCAGAAAGCTAGCAAGATCCCTGTATGTGTCTATCCTGCAGAAATTCTGAAAATCAGCTCCATAGTGACCAGAAACAATCCCTACTGTTAATGATTTTCTTCTTAAACTTTCTTAAGCTTACTCTTAGTTTAAATATGGAATATTACTGATAACAGTATCTTTACCTGTATAATATGGCCCATGGGATGTGTGAAACTTGGAAAACTTGTTTTTCCTTCTCATTACACTGTGCTGGTGAATAAATGTACCTGTCCCACTTTACTTTATGATGCTGAGCACAAGAATGGCTAAGAATGCATTGCCCTCCCTGCTGCTTGGCCACTCGGGTTACAGACAGACCTTGTGAGCTGGTGAGCCCCAGCTGTTGGCCTTGCCAGTCTGTGGTCTGAGAAATCTTGAGAGAGATTTCAGGCTCAAGAAATGAGAGTGGCACTTGGGATATATGGGCTTGGTGGGATTATTTCAGTAGCAGTGCATCAATGAAATGAGAAAGTGGGAAGTCTGTGGGAAGTGGAAGTGATAGGGATGCAGGAAGAGGTACAGGTAGTAGGCAGTGCCAGCCAAAGCAGGCCTGTTTTACCCACCCTTCCTGCTTGGTGATATGATTATCTGTATGTGTCAGGTCTGCACAGCTCAGTCACGACCACTGAATTGCTGCAAGTAGCATTCATAAGGGTCAGACAATTCACAGTTAACTCTTGCTCAACAATACCACAGAACATTCCCTACTGGGAAACATGAGAAGAAAAAAGCATGGAATGGCTGTGATGGTGCTAGCAGCAATACAGCAGGAGAGGCGAGGAGGCAGGAGATGGACAAATGGAAGGTTCATTGGAAGGTGAAGGAGCAAATATGGACATGGAGTTGTAATCTGGAGATGTAAGGAAGTATATAATTTTGGTAAACTGTAGTGTTATGGTAGAGAGAATTTAAGGTAAAAGTTGTGGGATGTGAAATTGAAATTCTTCTGCTGTATCTCACTGCAGCCCCCTGCAAGTAAGTGAAAATTGTCAGTAGTCTTCCTACACATCTGAATGGCACACAATGAGAACTCTCAAGTTCCTTGGGGAAAAAAAAAATGGTTATTTTGCCTGTATTTTATTCCTGTTATGAAGATTAAGCAACATTTATTTTGAAAAAGGTGCTTGGAGTGCTAGCATTTTTCCACAGCTCCCAAGGAGTAGGTTGAGCAGTCATGATGTGTGTGTGTTCTGCAGGGTCTTTCAAGGTAGAACTGTCAGGATTGCATCCTGCAAGAGGAGAGGGCAAGCTTGTCACACATCAGGTGTTGAAAAGTATGTAAAGTGCAAATAAACTGCTGTTTATAAAGAAAATCCAATTCTGAATTGTACTGGTCTTCACAGGCAACAAGTATTGAACATTTTAAAACCATTAATGAAAATGGACTGAGGAAAAAAGTCTGACTAGTCTGCAACTTTGGAACAGGTCCACAGAAATCTCTGCTGGGAACTGGTACCTCATCATATTTCAAATTCATAAGTGGTTGTTGGGAAATGCTGTATGCCTGCGTTTTCTTTGGACTACAGGCTAATAGATGGAAATACATTATCAGGATCTGCCTTTTTGGACCTGTGTTTATTTTGTTTCAGGGTGCCAAGGGACCAGTGGGTACCATTTTAATGGAAGTAAGTAATCACCTTACAGCTGACTGTACACTGCATGGAATTATGTGGTTTAGCCTTCCAGTTATAAGCACTGACAGGAGTGTGCACCATTAGCTGATACAAAACAGTATCCTTTTCACATACTTGTCAGAATGCAGCAGGTTCTTCTGTTCTACAAGTGACCAAAGAAGGAGAAACAATTATGCATATGGATTAATACCATGTCCAAACTTTTACAAATTGTTGGACCATTAATAGTCATTTGTCTTCACTCAGATCAATTTACATACCAGGTCATGTTTAGGGTTACTTTTCCACCTCTTGTAAAAGATGGCATTTCTACAGCAACAGTTGTTTTTACTGGGAATGGAAGTGCAGGATTTCTTCAAAATCCTAATCCCATACAAAATGAACTCTTCTGAGTAAAGGCTCCATCTGAATGACTACCTGCAGGCAATACTATTGCAAGTGTGTTCCATGCCCAGAGGGGGTCCTCTCTCCTTCAAGGACCTCTCTTCCTGTGTGAGTCACTATTGAAATGCCCATTCTTTTGTGTCATTGACTGGTGACATCCTAAATCAGTTTATTACACAGAATAAATAATGGATAATGGTTGCTTAATGGTGAGAACATCATTAAATGCCAACAGAGCAGATCTATAAAAGGTGTCTAGTTTCTACAGCAAGGGGAGAGAGTCCCTGTACTATCTGAAATAAAGAGGAACTGAATGGTGTGCTTCTGGATTTACTGTAATGAGAGTTAGTTCTGGTGCTGGGATATAACCTTCAGCTCAAACCAATAGTAAGATTCCCTGTCTGGAATGGTCTGGGATTTGCCATTAATTCCTTTTTTATTTTGAAACTGCAGCCTTGTGAACTTGTGAATTTCACACGAAAAAACTGCCGTAAGTAGGGAACCATCTTATTTTACCTCTGATTCCACCTAGTCACTCTTCTTAGCTGGAATAGCCTGCACTGGAAACCCTATAAACTGGTAGTTTGTATTTGGGTTCAGTTCGGCTGGTAGTTGTTAATGGTGAGGAGTTTTCAGCAGGTGTATGAAGCAGACTTACGCTATTTGCTCATTTTTCCTGTCTATTAATTACAAAAACTGTAACAAATATCCCTTTTCCTCATAAAAGATTAAATGAATTCTTTGACATTGTGACAACGCCCTTTGGGGAGTTCTGAGAGAAGAGAGTATTTGTATATTAGCTGTCCTCCATATTGGGTGTGTTCATTCTCTCTCAGATCTGTATGCTTGGCAAAACCCAGAACAAGGTTTTTAATTCTCATCCAGTAAAATAGCACTATTTTGAGTATTTGACTGTGGAAGAGGAGTATAGTCTTGCACTGACAGATTCTGTCAGTTGTATGAACTTTGAGTCAGGCTCTTTAGTGAAAGCAAGTGAATATGTCACTATATTAAAGAATTTTAGCCCAAAATAATTCATTTCCTCTCCCTCTCTTCCTTCCAGCTTGCTCAGCAGGTAAGTCCATCTGGCCGTTGCATATCTATCATTTTAGAGACTTGAAGAAAAAATTAATGATATTTGAGTTGTGGAAAGGTTCTCACACACAAATTTTCTGCTTCAATATGCAGACACCTGTCCAGCTTATCCAACTGAAGTGGTGTTTGCCTTCGACATGTCTAATGATGTTACACCAGCTGCATTTGAAAGAATGAGGGACACTGTGATGTCCTTGCTGAAGACCCTTAAGATCAGTGAAAGCAACTGCCCAACAGGCGCTCGCGTCTCTGTCGTTTCCTTCAACACCAACGTGCGCTATCTCATCCGATTCTCAGAATTCAAAAAAAGCAACTTGCTGCTGCAGGCAGTCCAGACAATACCTCTGGAGAGATCCACTGGAAAGCGAAATCTTGGGGCAGCCATGAGATTTGTTGCAAGAAACGTCTTCAAACGTGTTCGGCAGGGCATCCTCACAAGGAAAGTCGCCCTGTTTTTTGCCAATGGTCCGTCGCAGGGTGACGTTGCCATCAGCACAGCTGTGCTCGAGTTGAGTGCCTTGGATATCACTCCTGTGGTTATTGCCTTTGGTGAAGTGCCAAATGTCAGGCGGGCCTTCTCAGTAAGTAGACAGAAAATAGAAAATTGAGTCAGTTGCCCTTTTGCTCAGTATCTGTTAGTGTTTGATTAAATCCTGCTCTCAAACCAGTAAGTTCTACAGGAACCGTCCAATCCCTTGTTAGAGAGGGGTATGTTAAAGATTTCTACTTTAAAAAAGAAAGTGATTCACTTGACTGTAGTGATCATCATCTGACCTCTTTCTGCACGTGAATTATTATTCACTTGTTCTTTTAGGCCAAATCACAGAATTTCTGTAACATTGTGTTAATTTCAAGTAGTTACCTATGCCATTACTCTTCTGAAGTTGTGACATTTACTAACCATTTAACTAAAAAAACTCTGGCCTTAGTTTCTAGAAAAAGCAGTACAAGTCTTCAAGTACATCAGGTTTTTTCAAAAGAAAATTAAATTAAGCAAAATCCCTTTTGATATCTGTATTGCCATTAGCACAGGAGAAAATTATGAAATTTTGTTTTAAAATATGACTTCATATGGAAGATAGTAAGTAAAAATAAACAGTCCATTTTACAAGGTACAAAAGGAAAACTATTCCAAATTTATTTAAGGTTTCATAATATAGATTCCATGTTCTCCGTCTTTCCAATTTCTTTTGGTATCATCAGTTTTAACTTTTTTGAAATAAAATTCTTTCGAGCTGCTGTTTTTTCAAAATTGTCCTTCTAAAAGGAAACATGCTCACTTACACATGGCAAAAAGTGCAAAACCTGCAGTCTAAGTTCTGATCTAGTAGCCATTTAATCTTCTTATTGTATTTATTCTCATGCACCCTCATATCTGTCAGTTAATTTATGTATTTTTCTGGCTGAGTGAGAAGGAAGTTTATAGTTCCTTGACTGGGCTGCTCCACAGGATAAACAGGAGCAGCCATCAGTATTTTGCTTACTTAGGATATGCACGTTAGAAATTTGAATGTTTGTGATGATGTCTGGTATTTACAAAGGTGCCAATTATCCATAAATCAGCCTTGAGAGTAGAAAAGTTTAAAAGAGCTGCTTGGCAGGTAGAAAGGCATAAAATTCATGGCAGCAGCTCTCCTTTAGGTTTACGATGATGGGAAGGCAACCAACCTCACCACCAACCTTCAAGTAAGTATCACATCCCTTTTTCTTTCACATGAACTTCTGCCCTTGCAGTTGAGAGGTGGTTTAATCTTTATGATCCTACCAGTCCATAGCCACAGATACTAACTGGCTTGGGTTACTTTTGTTTAGGAGTTTCAGTTTAGAGGTCACTCAAACAGTCATTGCCAATTCTAATTCTTTGAAGAGTTCTATAATATTCTATACAGACATTAATCAGAATTTAACTGTGTTGTGAATAACACACAAAGCTGATGTTTATTGCAAAGAAGTAATTATTTCTTTATCACCATTATACCTTATACCTTATCCATATATATTGTTCATTTGCTGCAATACTGTATATTTTGAGGTTGGGTGGTTAGTGAAATTGTATTGGAGCTTCTTCAGAGATCCTCAAGCATTTCTGTGGTCAAACCTTCTACTGGGGAAAATTGTCTTTCTTTAGCAGATCACAGGCAATACATGGGTTGTTCTAATCCTGGAATTTTCTCTCCCAAGAAAATATCTTCACTCTTTGTCCAGACATAGGAGATTCTGTCCTCTTCTCTGTAGAAAAATAGCACCCTATTAAGAAAAGAAAAATTCTTACTATATTTTGCCTGTCTTTTGAATGTTACTTCTGTGTCTCTTTTAAAACATAGATTGATGACACTGGAAGATTTCGATTATTTGTTTGGAAAAGACAGCAGGATGAAAGTTTGGAGAGCATCACATATTGTATACTTTGCTTTGGTATGAAATTTTACAAATTTCATCTGTTGTATTTTTCTATTTACTGTTTCAGTAACAAGTTATCTTCTTTTTTTTTGCAGTGTGGTGTTGGGCAATTTTTATGGTACCCCTTAAACATGTTTGTGCTTAAATATAAATGCAAAATATCTGTGAACAATGCATGGGGCAGAATCCTACTGCCATAAATGGTTCTACAAGGAGTCTGCAGAAATGTGTTAAGAGCTGATTCCTTATATGTGCTTGCATCCAGCAACTCAGCCCAGCTGGGCTGCCCGTAGGTGGCCCCGAGTGCTCTCTTGCAGGATGGCTACAAGGCAATGCTTGCAGCTGTTTCTTGTCATCACCAAGAGAAACTTCACTCCCCTGCAGGGTGTTTTGCTGTCTCTGACATTCCTGATTTCAGTCAGTTTAACCCCTTCTGCAGTTGGGCCTTCTTGACCTCTGTGACAGATCATTTCTTGGTTACAGATTACCACTGCTGAGGAGTTCTAGTTTTAGCTTCCTCTTCAGTGGATGGTAAGAATTAGAATCTCAAACCCACAAAAGCTGTTTAATTACTTTCTGTCTCAGCCACGTGAAATGAATTACTGTGTTTAGCATTTCCTTTTTAACAGAAATGCACTTAGAAGAGCATTATGATTCTGGGAAACCAGGCTCATTTGCTGTGGATTCTACACTGTGAGGGGAGCAGAAGCTATTAAATGATAGTATTTCAGAATGTTGAACAGTGATCTGAGATGAAAAATAAAGTTTGTTTTTGTGTCCTTTACAATGTTTAGACTTCAACAGAAGAAAATTTCTCAAGGGAACTCTTATCTGGGAATTTTTAGCTTAGGAATGGCCTTTTGTTCTCATAC
This sequence comes from Scytalopus superciliaris, assembly GCA_013400415.1. NCBI lineage: Eukaryota > Metazoa > Chordata > Aves > Passeriformes > Rhinocryptidae > Scytalopus > Scytalopus superciliaris. The sequence continues at coordinate 137,155 of VXBX01004392.1, forward strand.
CTGAATAATTTCCCATGGTATCTCAAATCCTTCTTCAGCAAGACTCATCTGTTGTACCTTACTAGAATAAAAAGATCTCAAATTCCCCAATTTTTTTTTAAATCAAAATTAAGAAAACTAAAATAGACTGTGATTTTTTTTTCTAAACTATTGCTTTTGTTGTACTGCTAAAAAGTTTGCTGCCTAATGGCTCTTCCTCTCTAGATAAATGCAAACCAAGAAGCAGCTGTGAGGTGCCCTTTTCTCCCCCGGTTCTGATGGATATGGATATCACCTACATCATGGACAGCTCTCGCAGCATCAGCAGCGAAGAGTTTCAGAGAGCCAAACATTTTGTGACCAACATGCTGGATCAGTTTGTCATTTCCTCACAGCCAAACGAATCCTATGGAGGCATCAGAGTGGCACTGGTGCAGCAAGCTCCCAGGGGCTTCCTGCCTGACAGAAACCAGACACCAGTGGCCTTGGAGTTTGATCTAGTCACATACAGCAATAAAGATTCAATGAAGAAACACATCCAAGAGTCTGTTCACCAACTGGAAGGGCCATCAGCCATTGCTTCTGCTCTACAGTGGACGGTTGAAAATGTGTTCTTTAAAGCTCCCAGACAAAGAAAACACAGGGTCGTATTTACAATAGTTGGAAGCAAAACAAGCACGTGGGACAGAGAGAGGCTGAAAGAGATTTCACTTGAAGCCAAGTGCCAAGGATTCACCTTGTTCACTCTTGCTCTTGGCAGCGATGTGAGTGACGATGAGCTGGTGGAGCTGTCAAGCTCCCCCACAGAGCAGCACTTACTGACACTGGGCAGGGTTTCAGCAGTGGAGATGGTGTATGCTCAGAGGTTCAGCCGGGCGTTTCTAAACCTTCTACAGCGTAAGTATCACATTCCCAGCATTTGCTTAGGTTATGGAAAGAAAGAGAAATGCTGTGGAGAAAAAGGTAGTCAGTATATATGTACTATCATTCTGAGTGATAACTGCCACTCTATCATCTTTAGTTTGCCTCAGATGCTGGACATTAATGGAAGTGCCAGTAATGACAGAACAGCATTATATTCATTATATTAGGCAGGGTTTTTCTCTGAAGCTTTTAGTTAATGTGTGGCTTTGTGGACTCCACTTTCATTACAGATAGTTCATTCTCAGACCAATCATCGTCCTGATTCCTCATTAGGCCCACATTTCTCCTTAGACTATTGGCAGGTCCAGATTTACTGAGCTGTTTATGCCTATTTAGGCTTTAGGAGAGGTAAATATTTAGCACATTTTCTCTTTTCTGCAGTTATGCCTCCTGTGTAGAACAGAGAAAGGACTTCTTCGCTTTTCAAGACACATTCATGCAGATTAGCAGGTCTTAGGTGCTTTGAAATACAAACTAGAGAAGATCAAGAAGGAAATTGTCACTGATTTAAAATCCTCCTCAGAAGCGTGGTTTCTTTGGAACCATACATAGGCTATAACAGAACAAGACAAAAGTATAAAAGCTTGGTTCAGGAGTCATTCTCATCCAGCTGACCCCTATCATAATTTTAATTTTCCTGGGTATAGTGCCAGTCACTCTGGATATGGTGTGTTACTTGTTGAAAGATGCAAACTCTAGTTCACAACAAAAAAGTCACAGTGTTTTTATTAAATGTACTGGGATTTGGGGCACTTCAAAACTCAATTGTGGTATCTGGGCTTTCTCCACAGAAGAAATGAACAGTTACCCTTCACCTGAACTTCAAGAAGAGTGTGAAAACTTAGATCGAGGAGACATACAACAGCAAGTGTCTGTGACTGAAAGGTTTGGACTTGCCTATTTAACTCTTTGAGTGTCTGTCTCTGAATATAAGGTTTTCCCCTTTGTGTTAGTAACTTTATTCAAAGTAGCTTTAATAGAAATGGGATCAGGATGCATTTTTCAAGATCATACTGGTGATTAAATCCTATTTTTCTCCCCTTCCCCCTCTTCTTGGAAGGATGCCTTTTCCTGGAATGGCTGAACTTGGTTCCAGTCATGGTTTAGAAGACACCGAAAAAACTGAAAGCACAGTCATGAAGAGTATTAAAGAGAACGCCAAAGAACTTGTATACACAGTGCCAGAAATGAGATATGATTATGAGGAGAAGAATGAATATTTCACAGAGGGAGATGCTGAAGGAGAAAAGCCACAAGAATGTGGAGAAGCTCAGGAGGAGAACAAGGGAAAGTTAGACGCAACAGTAGAAACTAGAGCTGCCTGTAATGATTATGGTATGATTTTAGAATATGAAAATCTTTTTTTAATTCAGTAAAAAGCCTCCAAATTGTGAAGGGCTCAGTTGAATATTTACTCAAGATGAAACATTCCATTAATTATGCTTTTCTGAAGCATTTAGTCACCATATGTTTGCATTCAGTCCAAATCTATACAGTAAGAGTCTATAATTAAAGACTGAACTACAGGTGATTTCAGTTTTGATTTGTAACTTTTTGTGATAATATCACATAAAGTTCTAATCCCCCTTATTAAAACAGATGATCATTTTAAATCCCAGGTTGCACTGTAATTCCTGAGTTGCTCCCACTGCTAACTTAGCTCAACATGGAGGAACTAAATATATCTCTGATACAGTCTGTTCCTGTAGGAAGAACAGGATCCCTCAGCAGAGGTCTCAAAATATATATTCTTCATGTTCTTAGCTTTGATTCCTAATTATGCATTTTACTTTGCAGATTTGACATTTGATACAGGTATGGGAAGCTGATTGTGAGATTATTTGTCATCAACATTCTTTTAACACTATGGAGTGCTTTTATTGTTTAAACTACAATTAGAGAGAATTTATGTGGAAAAAAAAATGTAAAGGTGTCTGCATAGTTTTGAGTGTGGTAGCTCATTGCTACAGCTGTCATTCCTTTGTTTTTCATCCCTCTCCACTCAGAAACAATTCTGGAATGTCTGGTAGCTCCATCCTTGAAGAGAGAGGACCAATGCCTTTGCAATACTGTTTTAATATTAGATTTTTAATTAAGAGCTAGAAAGCCATATAGCCACACTGCATGACAGACTCACTCATCACCAAAGGAATTGGTCCCGTTGTCTAACTGCATGTGCACACTCTTGGTAATCTCTTATTAACCAGTTCATGAACTCTGTGGTCACACAGGAAATTCAGTAACAGGAAGATATGTTACTGTTTATATTTTACAAATAAAATATTTCCTTTGAGGAAGTTGTCAGGGTCTTTGCACTGATGTGAGAAGTGACTGAAGACACTTACAGGAGATTTATGAGCTGCCTTTCCCAATCTTGTGTTGTAGTTAGTGACCCAACAATTTACTTCTAGAAACATGAACTTGTCTTTTGAGATATATACTTTGTACTGATCTATTGCTTGAGATTATTGCTTTTCAGTTGATTGGGATAAGGTTGTCATTTTAAATCTTTAAGCTGGGTGGTTTTATCAGTATTTTGCTTTACTTCTCAGTTCTTCCCTTTTAGTGTTGTACAGGCACCAAAGTCTAGAGCTGCCTTTCTGTCTTCTTTTGAGTAACTGAATTTACATTGGTGAAAGATGATTAGATCTGTTCTTACTGAATGCCAGATTGCTACACATTGTGCTACCCTCACCTACTTTGCTAATTTATGCAATTTACCTCTATATTATTATTGGATTTGGCTAAGAGACTATCATGGATAGTTTAACAATCCATGTATGTTCGTTAATGAAATTTTATTGATAGATACCAGTATAACAAGTTGGAATAAAGAAGGGGAAAATTATTAAAAGGTTTACTTACTTAATCCCTGTGGACCACGTATAGTCATTTTGCAATCATTTTAATAAAAATTATTATGTTAGAAGACTGAAAACCTTTCAGCATTCCTCCTGTTTATGCCACTGAAAATCTGTCAAACATTCTTTCTGGTTAAAGCAAGCATAAGAAGAGGGCAATCAAACAATGCTGGCACTGTGGGTCTGTAGATGAATACTTAGTGAATCTTTAATACCTTGAACACTGGCTATTTCTTTTGTCTGATAGTTTGCACCAAATGTTACTTTCGCCTGAATTTACAGTGCTAAGAAGTGTTGACCTTTCCTCCATTAAATCTGTCTCTTTTTTCCCTTTTCCAGATGCATGTGACCTCGTGCAAGATAGCGGAGAATGTCAGAATTACGTTTTGAAGTGGTACTACGACAAAGAGCAGAAAAAGTGTGGTCAGTTCTGGTATGGGGGCTGTGGAGGCAATAGAAATAGATTTGAAACACAGGAAGAATGTGGATTCTTCTGTATAGAGTCTTCATAGTGCAGAGATACTTAAATTACTTTAATTCTTCAGTTAGACTGTCAGGGTGATGTGGAAAAGGGATTCAAAGAGAAGGCTTTACATAGCCACTTGGCTCCCACATTTCAGTTGAAAGAAATACTTGATTATAAAGTTGTTACTTGGCACCTTAATTGTGAAAATACAATTTCAACTATTACTCTGTTGATCTAACGTGCTGAGTATTGAGAAATTTGTTAGTCAACAGCATATTGTTTAAAAGGCATGAAAGAATTGAAACTTGACTTTCTTCCATAAATACAAAAATGTGCACTTCCTAAATATACTCCATAAAATAAAACAATACCTCAGAGTTTTGTGAAATATCTTCAGATGCAAGACACTAATGTCAAAATGTTTTGATGGTTTTTTTTTACATTTACCTTATTTATAGAAAATACCAAAAAGCATTGAGATCTCAAATGACAGATTTTCTAGCACTTACTTCACTTTGATTTAAAGGATTTTCTGCCACAGCGTCATGCTTGGCTTCTTAATTTTTTTCCCCAAATAATACAACATGTGAATAAAATCAGTCATTCTCAGATATTATACTTCTGCTCCTAGTTCCTAAAGCAGGTGTAATTGTATTCTCATGGTGTGGCGTCTCATTTGTAAATAAGCATGGGTCCCCTTTCCTTGTCACCAGATATTAGAAAAATGCATTTCTTTTAGAACAGTAGATTTTCATGGTTGTTCTTGAGTGAGAGATAAGATCCTGAAGCCATCTTCTGATTAAAGATAATAAATGCAATGCTGTGCAGGAGGGTGGAACTCAGCTGAGCTTTCACACTCTGCTGCCCTACCCAACCTTTGCTGTTGCCCATTTTATGTCTGTGGAAGTCATGGTGCATTTAACTCTGTCACTCTTTGGCCAACTCTGCAGAGGTGGCTACACTCACCTGGAATTTTGTTCTTCTCTGTATTCATCTACAACAAGATTAGATCTAGTGGCAGCTTTCTTTATACTTCTTTGGAAAAAAAAATAAAAAGATCAAACTGGAACAAGAGCTGTAAAAATTATGCAGAAAATGTTTCTTACTGAAGAAATAAAGTGAAAAAATTGCATATATTTTCTATGTGAGGATGGATGCAACTGGATACAGAGCAATATGTGTTGGCTCCTCTTAAATAAAATTTAAAATTTCCCTTTAAAAATACAGGCTTTCCTCTGATTCAAAGGAATCACATGCACAATAGTGAGCCCCTCCTAGCAGAAGAGCTCTTCCTGACACCCCAGTTACTTCTGTTGGGTTGGCTGTTTCAAGGGAGGGTCTCCTCTTACACATCATGCAACTGATGCTGCATTGATGGGTCACACATCACACAGTGAGCTTGGATAGGAAACCCCAGTCATTCAGGATCTTAGAAGTGATCATGGACTGGCCAGAAGGCAAGGATTTTGGAGTGTCACCAGAGGAGGAAATAACAAGTGCTGAAGCGTCCCTGCTATATAATTAATAACCAGACAGTGAGAAGCCATTGCCTTGTTTACTGATGAGTCCTGCCATCTTGTGAGAAGGCATCAGAGATGTATGGAGTCCACTAGCAGAAGTCACAGAAACTCCTGAAGGATAATGTGAATTGAGTCAGTTTGCAGAGGTGAAAGCCAACCAGTTGGCCTTAGACAATGCTGAATGAGAAAAATGGCCAGTACTTTATACCAGTTTCTGGATGATGACAAATGCTTTTGGGGCTGGTTGCAGTAATGGAAGCAGAGTAACTGGCAATATAGGGTTAAACCCATCTGGACTGCTGCACTGTGGCAAGATCTGCTGCCTGGGAGGAGAACCTGTCTGTGAAGGTATGTTGCTCATGTGCCCAAGAGTTGGGCCACTGAAGAACATCAGAACAACCAACTGGTGCATCAGGCTGCTAGGACTGAAGTGGCCCCAAGGGTTTTGGAGTGGCAACATAAGGGTGAATTATTTCCAGCTTGGTGGGCCCATGACACCTTGGGCCATCAAGGAAGAGATGTAACACATAGGTGGGCTTGTGATTGAGGAGTGAACTTAACCATAGACACTATCACATAAGTTATCCATGGATGTGAAACGTGCACTCCAGTTAAGAAGGCCAAGCAGGTAAATCCTTCTGGTACAGAGAACAAGGGCTGAAATAAAAGTATGGGGAGGCCTGGCAGATTGACTATATCACACTCCCCCAAACCTGTCACTGCAAGTCCTGTGTGCTTATGATGGTGGAACCAACCACCATCATGGACTGGAAACATACCCTGTACCCCATGCCACTGCTTGGAACACTATCCTGGGCATTGAAAAGCAAGTCTTATGGTGACAAGGTACTGCAGAAGGAAACCACAAAAGTAGTTTCCAAAACAACCTCATAGACACTTGGGCCAAAGAACGTGGCATTTGAGTGGGTGTATCATATTCCTTATGCACCAGCCTCTGGAAAGATCAAACAGTGTAACAGACTGTTAAAGACTACACTGAGAGCAATGGGTGGCGGGACCCACAAACATTGGGATACACATTTAGCAAGGCCTCATGGTTAGTCTACGCTAGGGAATCTGCCAGTTGGGCTGGCCCTGATGGATCAAAACTTCTACATGCTGCAGAAGGGAAGAGAATTCCTGTATTGCATATTAAAAATGTACTGGGGAAAGCTGTCTGGGTTATTCCTACCTCAGGCAAAGGCAAACCCATTCTATGCTAGCTCCAGCAACTAGAAAGGACTGTTGTGCTTTAATCCCAGCCAGCAACAAAGCCCCATGCAGCCTGGAAAGAGGATTGGAAGACTAAAAGGGAGAAAACTCAAGTGTTGAGACAAGGACAGTAAAGCAAAAGCTGTGCATGCAAGAAAAGAAAAAACCAGAATTCATTCACCATGTCCCCATTTGCTGGCAGGTGTTCAGCCATTCCCTGAAAACCAGGTTACATCACACATAATGGTTACTTGGGAAGATGAACATCATCACTCTAAACACCTACCCCTTTGTTCTTCCCCAGCTTTAGATGCTGAGCATGATGCCATGTGGTGTGGAATATCCCTTTAGTCAGTGGGGGTCAGCTGTCCCACCTGTGCCCACCCAACCTTTTGTGCCCCTCCAGCTTTCTTGGCGGTGTGGTGGGGTGAGAGACAGAAAAGGCCTTGACTCTGTGCAAGCACTGCTCAGCAATAATGAAAGCATCCTTGAATTATTGACACTGTTTCAAGCACAAACCCAAAATAGACCCCCATACCAGCTACTGTAAAGAAAATTAACTCTACCCCAGCCAACACTAATTCCAGCACATTCTCCACACCTACAGGCAGTGGGTTGACCATGGCTGGATGCCATGTGCCCATTAAAACCACTCTTACTCCCATCCTCAGCAGGACATGGGAGAGAAAATAGAAGGAAAGGCTCATGGGTCAAGCTAAGGACAGGGAGAAATCACTCAGTAATTACTGTCACAGGCAAAACTGGCTTGATCTGGGGAAATGCTCTGAATTTATTACCAGCCAAATCAGAGTAGGATAATGGAAAATAAAACCACCTCTTAAAACACCTTTTCCTCACTCCTTCCTTCTTTTCAGGCTTAACTTTATTCTTGAGTTCTCTTACCTCCTCCTTCCCCTGAGCAGCACAGGTCAATTCATCACACACTGTCTCTGCTCCTCCTTTCTTTTCAGGGGAAGGACTCATACTTTTTCCCTGCTCCAGTGTGAGTTCCCTTGCACAAGTTGTAGTCCTTTGGGAACAGGCTGCTCCAGTGTGGGACCACTATAGAGTCACAAGTACTGCCAGCAAACCTGCCTCCCCAGCATGGCCTCCCTTCTCCCTGGGGCCACTCCAGCACAGGCTTCCCACAGGGTTACAGCCTCCCTCAGGCTGTAAGACCTGCTCCAGGTGTGCAGTACTGCAGGGGCTGCTATGGTATAGTTGTCATCAGCCATTCTGGCCTGTCTCTCCTCTTCCCCTCAGCTAGGCCAAATCTCTGAGCAAAGCCCATGTTACTGTAGGAATCTGGTAGATAGAGTTTTGTAAAGGCTGATGATTTCATGTTTGGATAATCATAGTCCAGATCTTTGTTAGACCTGGCCAGTGAAAGCACTGTCCAAGCCCCTGAAGATGGTGCTAATGTTGTATCAGGCTGTCCACCAATGACAAATCCAAGAGTTTTCATGAACTGAGAAGCTGATTTGATAGAGTAACACCATGCTAGGGTCTTTAGTCAAAGGTGGTTTCTCTGCACATTCAAGTTCATCCAGGTGTCACCTTCTGCTCATTTACTTTGTGCAAGGTCAGTGTTCCCTAATTGTCTGTTTTGCAATCCCAGATTGATCTTTGCGCTCTTTTCTACACGGTAAGGTCTTTGCTCTTGGGACCTGCTCTTTCTCATGAGACAGAAGAATAGAGAAAGAAGTATCCAGTCTCTGAACCCATATAGCAAGTTTTTGGGCAGCCCCCTAGCAGTGCTCATCTCCAATAACTCTGCAGGACAGTCTGTTAGCAGGTGTACATCTCTGGGTCTCTCACTTGAAGCCAAGGGAAAGATCCCAATGACTTTAGGGGCAGCTAGCCTGAGTCCAGCTCACATCAAACCTCAATGCACCTGCTGTAAAATAGACACCTTTGTCACATACATCCACAGCTTTTTGGAGTTGAGTAGTGTAGTGAAACATTTTGTCTGACCCATTTCTGCCCATACTGCTTCCTTTCCGCATGAATGCATGTTTCATGCTCCAGGAATGCCTGTCAGCAGTTTTTAAGATCTTAAGGGAATTCTAGGATTACTTATTTCCAGATTCCATTCCCTGCTTTTTGAAAAACTAGTCAGTAAATAAAAAGATAAAAATCTTATTGCTGCCTCTAAAGTGTGCCTGTTGGAAGATCATCTCAATTTCATTTGACAAATACAGTGCTTGTTTGTGAAAAACAGGGACAGTTTGATGGCTTTTTTTGACTTAAAACATTTGTTAGGTAGAAGCTGTGTATTAAAGCTTTCCAGGTGTTTCTTGCCAGCCTGTACAAATAGCTGAAAACACATGAAAAACCAATTAACTTAGATCTACAGCAAGGGAGGAAAAGGCTTTACTGTAACAGTGATGTGAAAGAAAGCACTAAGTGTTCTCTAGAGGAATCTAAGGGGAAAATACCATGTAATTCCTCTTCTTTAATTAGCTTTCTTGGCTAATTTAGTCTATAGCTTTAAGTTCTGAGATTCTCTTATCTACGCTTTCCGTGACAAGAAGTCGTGAGTTGCTGTGAATTCCCGAGGCAAGGCAGTTCTAGCAGCCACAGCCCCAAGAAAGGGCATGTCTGAAGGGCCATCAAGAGCCAACTCTCTAGACAATTCAGGACTGCCAGCACTGGCAAAAAAAGATGTTCTAGTAGTGAAGACCCTGCTGCAATTATCCTATCAGTGTTCTGGTCCTGCCTCCCTATCTCAGCTGTGCCTAAATTAACCCCCAGTACCTGTAGTGGAGTGCAATAGACTCTGCCAGATCAGCAGAGCCTGAGCTCATGAGGAAATTAAGTACTTGGCTGTAACCTTGCTGGAGTTTTTAAAAGAGCTGCTGGCTCCATGCCCAGAAATACTGCATTGCAGTAGTTTACACTGACAGTTGTTTCCTGATCACTTGTATACACATACATGTGGTTTTATACATACATGTTTAGGAAACAGCATACTAATAATCCTGAAAGAGAAATTAATTGCTGCAGCAAGTATCCTGTCATCAGTAGACTCATAAGAACAGATTCTTCTTCTCAGCTAAAGTAAGTTCACATAAACCACACCTGAGAATGCAGCCTTGCTCCCACTAAAATTGGTGGAACTTGAATCATGTCTTAATATGTTGTTTAAAGTTTTTCATGGCAGATTACTTTAGAAAACAATATGAAAACCTTTATTGGAAAACAGTGGTATATCAATATAAGATACCCAGCCTTCCTGAAGTCACAATCATGCCCATTCATTAAAGATTAATAGCTGTTCAAACCCCATTTTTTAATAGTAGTCATTTGATTAATAGATGTCTAGTTAAGTGCTTTCCACTTTCCCTTGAACAGAAAAAAAAAGCAGGATGTATCCGTGCTTCAATAGAGCTGGCTCTTCCTGATACACATGCATGGTTAAAAACCCAGCATCTTCAACCTTCTGACTGTGGCCATTCCTTTCACCTCCCTCAGAGAGGATGCTCAGAGGACTCTGCCTTGAGGTGAAGATATGACTGGCTTCGTTCTGCATCCTCTTTGAGATGCACACATCTGTTTCCCAGAATACTGGTATTTTACTATTTCTTTTTAATGCAATTTTTAATGGGAATAAAATCTTTGCTACCATTTTTGCACTATGTATTGCCCAGTAGCTTGAGAGGTTAAAGAAAATGTTATACACCGTAGCTGAAGCTGAGTTTGGATGGCAACAGGACAAGTATGAGGTGTGAGCCTTGATGTGGGGGGTAATAAGATGCAGTACTCCAAAACCAGACCTGCAAATGTGAATGACATCATCACGTTTGCTTTGCTTTGCTTTCATCTTATCCTGCAAGCAGAAATGTTTCATGGACCTCCTGTGAGCCAGACACACAAATATTTGTTCTCCTCGGTGAGATTTCTGTACTTGTATGCAGTTTCAAATTTAAGGTACACCAGCCTAGTGACACTTTTTTACAGGAAACAGGTTTGCCAAAATTGTAGCTGTAGACTTTGGACTGTAAGAGTAATGTGAATATTAACAGAACAATGCATACAGTTAAAAGAATTTCAAAGTTACAGCAAGAGAGCTTTAAAATATTTTCACATTTGCTAAGATACTGCTGATATTTCTGATCTTTCAGTTTGAGGTCAGTGAATTATGAGAATCTTGCAGTTGCACTTTTCTCCATTGCAACCTCTTTATTGTGCAGTCAATCACAGAGTTTAGTTGCACCACAGTTCTTGGGAAGACTTTCTGGGACTATGGGACCAAATCTCTCTAACAGATAAATTAGCTGCTATCTTGTGTAAACATCATACATTTAAACAACTAGGTTCCTCTTTTCTTCTCTTTCAGGGCCCAAGAGGACCACCTGCACCACAAGGAAGACAAGGCAACATGGGATGTCCAGGTAAAAGAGGTTTAATGATTAAAGAAAAATTCTGAAAATACTGTTTATTGTGATTTGAAATGATTCTTAAATATTTGTTTGCCTATTTTTCTAACTTTTGCCATCTTTTTTCTTTTCAGGGGCTTCAAAGATTTGTTGGGTAAGTGCTACAGTATTACTCTAGGCAGTCTGAATTTGTGAGTGCAGTATTCTTTAGGGCTTTGTCCTTCAATAAATGAAGATTTTGAGAGTTTTTCAGAGATGTCAGTGAGTGTTAAGTCAATGTTAGTTATTTTAGGCTGCATTGCAGATGTCTGCTGCACTGCCCAGTTTGTGGTTGTGCCTAGAAAACATACAAGAAATTAAACTTCAAACATTCATTCCCGTGTTTAGGGTTTTTGGTTGGTTTTCTTTTCCGTCTGTTTTTTGTTTGTTTGTTTTTTCTGGCTGGTGGGTTGTTTATGTGAAAAATTCATGCACATTTTTATTATTTCAGGGACAATGAGGAAGATGGGAATGATGGAATCAGAGGAGAAGAGGTACATTATTTTCCTTCTTTTACCTTCTTGACCTCAAAGTTACTGAGTAATAAAAATGAAATAATATACCATATTTGTCTTTAAGAGATCTCCTGAGGTTGCTGGAAAGAAAGGAGAAAAGGGTGACATTGGGTGCTGGTAACATTTTGTCATTTTTTATTGGTCAGGGTTGGGATTTAAGAACAACAGTATGGCTATTTCATGAAACTGTCCCTGTGAGAAATGTCTTTAATAAACTCTCAAGCACAAGGCATAGCCCTTATATCACAACCTTTTTGTTGTTTGAATTCCTATCAGGAGAGATATTATAGGACTTACAATATTGCTTTTCTGAAAAAGAGCAAATTACTGATGAATAACAAGTGGGTATTTTTCAAAATGGGGTATATACATGGAAAATAGTTGCCTGCAGGACACTTCTATTTAAAAGAGCATTTGAAGAATAATTAGATTCGTACTTTACCATGTTCTAGGTGGACATTTTCTCAGATTTATTGAGGGATCAAGTAATTTCTGCATTATGACTAATTTTCTTAGGTTAAAGATAGATATGAAGCTTCCTCCCTCTGTAGCACCCTGGCAGGGTTGCATACAAGAGACAAGAGGGTTTTTTATTACCTGTGTTGCCAATATCAGGCAACTTGTGTTCTTTTAAAGCACGGAGCAGCCCTGTGATCAGGGGATCAGTTACAGTTCAGCCTGCACAATGCAATGCCTGCTCTTAGGGAATGCAGGCTGGGGGATACCCACCACACAGGTCTGTGCATGCACAATCTGAGCTTTCAGGAAGCAGCCGTTGGATACCTGTTTCAAGTGTGGAAAACAATACTCTTGAATAACTTCTTGGTACCTGACTTCCAGAGAAAACCCTCTTACCCTTTCTGTCCTTATACAGGTGCCCGAGGAGGCAAAGAGCTGCTTGCTACTCAGAAAATTGGTTATTCACAGATAAGGCATTCAAAACATGAAATGTGTGTTAGCATATGCCTTTCAAAGATATAGCCTAGAAACTAAGTTATTTGATGTTTGGAATATTGTCCGTTTTGTTGCCATACGTATTTTGAATTTATTCCTTAGTAAAAAACGCAACCAAACAAACTCCAACAGCAACAAAAACAACAACAAAACATGAAACAAACCAGAGCACAGTGCCTGTTTCTGTACTGCTCCCTGTTCAAGAATCCCCAGGTTTCTGGTTTTCCTGGGAGGGAAATTGGGAAAGAAACTTTCACGTGCATGCTTCATGCTGTTGCATTGGCCACCTGCAGGAATGTGTTGCAAATAATGCAGAGACAGAACTGCAAATCTGAGGTATTTATAGCTTGCATGTGAGTATTGTTAGACATGCCAAATTTCTTTTACCATTTGTTTGTATTGGCTTACACCACTAAGCCTAGTGCTCAGCAAGCCTTTCCCAGTGGCTACAATATTAAATGATTTTTAGTGCCCACACAGAAGATTTTAGTTCAAGAGCATTAGCCCTGTATGGTTTTAGGAGTACCCTCTTTGAATTGTTTTTGCTGTGTTGATTGCTAGTTCATTCTGCATCCACAGTGCTCAGCATTCAAATCAGATAGAGCCTCTGGAATCTTTACTGGCATCTCTAAATGCAATGAAATATACATAGCAGGAAGATGTACAGAAAAACACAGACCTTTTCAATGCAGTGAATCCCAACATGTCACTGCCTGGTAGGTCACCAGGACATAGGGGTCTTCCAGTAATACACTGAAAGCATACCATGTAGTTTGGTTGTAAGGTACTGGATGTGTGACCAACTCAGGACTGAAGTCTGAATGTTTTCCGTAACACTGAATTTTCAAGTTTCTATCAGTACGTGGTTTTGACCAGAAAATGAGGTACATATTGCTGATACAGAAGAAATTAAAAAAAAAAAATTCCATAAAACTGAGTTATTCCCAATAAAATATTACATTTTTAATAATGTCACCTTCCTAGAAATAATGCAGAAAAAAGCGATAGGGTAAGGCACTTCTCCTGCATCAGTACTTTTTACAAGCTGTGATAAATTCTGCAATTATACCTAATACATTGCTGTCGTTATCTATAACAAGCTATTAACAAAGGACTTGACAGCTTTATTACAGTAAGCTAAGACACAAAACAAGAAGAAAGGTCACAGATTTGGTCATGCAGAAACTATCAAGTATGAATTGATGTTATTAATCTAACAATTCTTGTAATTTTAGTTCATAGGAATTCTAGTTCTTTCATTAGCCAAAACCTGTCTTAGAGAGGATTTCTGCCTTTGCTCCTTAGTCTCCCTTCTGGGCGTAACTCTTGTCCCAAGTGCTGTAGCACAGGGATTTTGTGAAGTCTTGCCTTCAAGAGCAGTCATGGTATGGATGTTTTTTTACATGTATATCAACCTTTTTGTTGTTCATGCTCACGCTTCATACAGCCTCCTGTGCATTGTCAGCTATGTGGACAAGTTTTGTGCCACATCTCTGACCCAAACCTTTTTGGTAAATTGTCATTTGTATACGGAGAAAGGAAGAGGAAGGAGTGCCTCGTGTCCCTGAGTAATGCAGAGTAAGGAGCACCTCACGTTCCCACAGTTTGGTGACTGATACACATTCCCTCACAGATGTAGAAAATCTGACTGGGGCTTTTTCTTGCTGATACCAATGGCCACTTCCAATGTTCTGTGCACAGAAATTGCCTGTTAATATTTTCTCCAATATTTTTACTTACACAGCAATTAGGGAGCAATTAGAAGTTCTGTTAAATAAATTGTACTGCCAAGCTCTTCGCTGTTCTCATGGGAAATCAGTGTGTGCTTCAGTAAACAAGTAGATAAATCACATTTTGGAAGCAGCACGCGTCTGCCGTAGAAGGGCTTACTTGGAGAGAATACACCACAGTCAACAGCACAGTTTTGATAGATGAGAGGGAGAAGTGCTTTCACTTGTGTGAAAAAAGATGCTGCATGTCTTTTGTCATCTTACAGTGCCATGTTAAGGTAACAGCAGCATCTCATTTGCTTTTTCCCCCAGTAAAAACAATCATTGGCCGGTCACTGTGTGGGTTTAGCCCGGGTTTTTTGCATGAATCCATGACTAATTTTTTGTGTTTCATATCCCTGTGTTTCAGGAGGAAAACGCTATTGTAATATCTTGAGAAGTTTACAGTTTTATCAGAAGAGCCTCTTGTCACCTTTTAATTGCATGTTTTTCCAATTAGCTAGGAAACAAGCTGGAAACAAGGGAATTGCAGGGGACAGTGGCCTAAAAAAATATAGAGGCAGAACGACAAGTACATCATCATTGCTATTCTTTAATGGATTTTTTTAATAGGAACCTCCTTGATGTGGCTGATTGCACACTTGTATTGATTGTTGTGTGTTATGTCTCTCATTTGCAAAGGCTGCTAATGGTGACCATGCTCTGTCCTTGTGTATATCACACTAAACAGAAGCAATCACCACCTCTGAATATCCTACCTGCTGTTCCAGTTCACTTTTCTTTTGTGCCTTTTAGATAAAAAACTGCTGTAGAAGAAATCAACTGGTTTAAGAGCAGTGTGATGATCTCATTTATTCCCCCATTAACTTCTTTGTCCTGATTTTTCTGAATTCTTGTGTATTTCTTGCTCCCTCTTCCTTGTGAGCTTTTCCATGGCTAAATAGTAACTGCAGAGCTCCTCTGTGGTGACAGGGGCTGAAAAGTGCTGGCTGCTCCCTGCTGAAGCATGTGCTAATTTTATTTTAGGGATTGTATTTTTAAATGGACTTTGAACATACTGGATGAGTAACACAGTTCACAAAAATGAACTGAACTACTAGAAGAAAATTGGTGCTTTGATGCTGTCCGTCCAAGTTACTAATCTCTTAAAAGTGAAAATGGTGTCAGACCTGATGCTCTTCTTTCTTTCTTCTCATTTACACTTCATAGAGTCATAGAATCATAGAACCATGCACTATGCTGATTTGGAAGGGGCCCATCAGGATCACTGAGTCCAACTCCTGGCCCTGTGAAGGACACCCCAAGAACCACACCATGTGCCTGAGAGCATTGTCCAAATGCTGCTTGAACTCTGACAGGCCTGGTGCTGTGACCACTTCCATGGGGAGCCAATTAAGTCTATAGAACTTAAGCATGAAGAAAACAAAAGAAGAAGGAAGGAAATCTATTGATTTCCAATAGAAAATAAAAGTATTTTATCACCTCTATATTTTCTTTGAACACCACATATGTAACATGTTACTATGCATAGGGCTATTCCAGGACCTGATGGTCTTGAAGATAGTTTAGATGAGAGGAGATCTCTAGGATGCAGGGCAAGATGTAGACTCTATATATTTTGCCATTACTGGAAAATAAATTTTTAAGGGATGAAAGAGAACATTTTCTTCCTGCTCTGGTGATCTGGCATGGTCATATATACAGTGTTCTGATGACTGCCAATGATGTGTTGTGCATATGTTGTAAACTGCATCATTGCATTGCACTGTAAACTTTGAGATTTTATTAAATAAAGAAGATTGTGAATCTATCTGTATCTAAATACAAACCAGGTACTTCTGTAAATTATAATTGTATACCTATAAATGTAATTTTCCAAAGTCACCATCTAAATGTATACTTTGTGCATGTTTGAAAAGTGTACCTGACTCATACTTTGAGCATCTCCTTTTAAGTAATGCAAAGGAGAATGCTTCCTGTACTTTCTCATTGTCAGTAGCACAGTAAATTTTGCAATTATGTGCTCCTAACAAACTCTTTAGAAGTACCATTGTGGTATGTATGTTAAAGCTCAAGTGAAAGAGACTCACTTTAGAAATATTTATTTCCTCTTTGACTTTCAGCTTTGCAAGTTCAACATGGTATAAAAGGCAGAGTGGATTCATTTTTCTCTCATTAATTGTTATCACTGCTAAGAAGTCTGAAGCTCATGCTAAGCTGGGGTTTTCCCTGTACGTCTTCATCAGGTATGAAATGATATACTGTGAATTTCTTACAGCTTAAAAGTAGGATTACAGATGAAATTAATTGCAACAGCCATGTTCAAAAATTCCTCAAACTACTAATGGTCTGTCCTTCCGAACAAAAGTACTTGTGTTCTCTCACCCTAAGTGGAATAAAAAGGGACACAAATAGTGGAGCCTTCAATTCTACTGCAGAATTTCAATATCCCCAAATTATAGTAGACATTAAATAAATTGCATACAAATATGTAATGCAATCAGCCTTTGGCTTTGATTAGTATTTTCTCTGGTAATTAGCAAAATATCTGAACAATCAAGTGAGATGAAGAGAACATTAATCTTTTTTTCTTCCTTTATATTTTTACAGGGGGGTAAATGACTTAGTGGACAAATCTTACTTTCTGTACATATCTGAGGAAAAGTCCATGTTAAAAACACACACAATGCACTGCCTCACTAAATAGTTATGTGCTCATATATGTCTTTTTTGTTTTTGTCCATAGCCACATCAACTCAATAACTACATCTGCAAACACAGACAGAAGTGTTCAATCTTGTTTAGATGTTGTAAGCCTGAATATCACCACTTGCCTGACCCCCTATTTATTAATATGACATTAGTTCTGTGCTCAGCCCACCTGTGAATTTATGGTCTTAGCAGGCAGGTGCTTGAGAAACAGTGTTAGGGCTCAGAATGCAAAAGGATTTTTTGGGTTGCTTAGATTACTTTATTTTGCCAAAGTCACTGTAATATTATTTATTAGAAATGGCAAGTGGTTCCAGCTACCATGAAGTAAACTTGGATTATTTTTCCTAGTCTGTCTATCCTAATTCCTTAGAAAGTGCCCATGCCAAATAGTGTGAGTTTCTACAGTTCAATAATATATTTATATCTCTAAACTCTGGTAGAAACCCATCAGTGAAAATGTTTGGTGTAGAGCAGGCCCAGGTCCTGCTTCTCCTTTCACTCCAGTAAAATCAATAGGAGTTTAGCAAGCATATGTGGTAGTGGAAGACAATAGTGCATCTTAAGTCACAGAAAGTCTTAAAATCTGTAGAACTAGGGAAACTAAATTCAGCGTATGTTCCAACAGTAATTTCAGCTTTTATTTTAAAAACTCTTCAGACGTAGTATTTTTCAATTCAACTTTCTTTTTCTCATTCTTTAGCTTTCTGGGATGGCCAGTACTGCTTACTCCTGTGTTACTGTTACTAAAGGTGTTGTTAAATGACCTAGCAGAGATCCCATAAGCTGTGACCTACTTTGCCTATGTGGTATGAGGCTCCACTCAAACAAACATTCCAAATTGTGTGTTCCCCTCACAGGGTTAAATTCTGCATTGAGTCACGTGTTTATGAACTGGAGCTTCAGGTTGCTAATCCATGAGTAGGTGGGAGAAACTGAACTGGAAAAGAGCATTTAGAACTGGATGTAGATCTATATATCACAAATCTCTATTTACAGTAAAGGTTCACAGGTCTTCTTAGTCTTACATCATTTGGTTTCAGTGGTATTTGATTTAACCCCATCAGTAAGAGTACTGTCAGCAATATCAAAGTAGCATGAGTTCCTCCTTTGCAATAACCCTGTTTTCTATGTTCCTGCGCATATTACTTTTTGTTATTTCTTTCTACCCTGAGAGATGCAGCTGGCATTATCCTTCTCTGACCTTTCATAATTCTGATTGTCTTGCAGCTTCAGCACTGCAGATTTTCTTCCTTGTCCCTTTTCTGACCTTCTTTTCTGGTTTAACTTCACTCCCACCAATTCCTCCACTGCTTTACACTGAACTGCCAAATAATTTTATCACACCTATTAATTTAAAACTTTCTCCTCTTTATTTGTTCTGGTTTCAATACTACTCACCTTCATTTTGCTTTGAGGGGTTGGGGTTTTTTATTTCTTTCTAACTATCCTCAGTACTTGGTGTGTTCCTTGCCCAAATGGGTCTGATACCAGTTATGTATAGAAATTTATAATGGAACTTGTGTCCTACTGAATTTGGCTGGAATAGTGACTCAATACTCTGCTCCCTTCATGAATGCTAGATAAATGATCCCATTATTCTGCTACCCACTGTAGCCTGTGATTTTTTAAATTACATTTTTCTTCAAGATGCAGCAGGTTATTTTCTTCAAGACAATTTCTGATTTTAGATATAATAATGGCTGGAGTAATTACAAGATGAAATGTGTTTTACTACAGAAATGTCACATGCATTATAAAATCTGAACAGTTCTCCTAGTAATAATGTAGTAATAACAGCATCAAATCAGTATCTGAGCCACGGAGCAGTACCTGAGTTACTGTAGGCACACACCGTGCCCCAGAGGAGCTTTAAAAGGGAATATTGTGTGGTGAAATTACAGGGCACTTCTCTACAACCCAGTGCAGACTGCCGCAAGTTCACTCTGAGGTCGGTGGAGGCTCTGTCTCTGCAGGCACACCCAGCAAAGGGGGCACAGACTGCAGCATCCCACAGGTTCAGAGTGCAGCTAGATGTGGAGCCTGTCAATTTTTACAAAACCCAAGATCATTTCTGCTCCTGGCTTAGGGGATGCTGGAAAGGCTGCTTTCACTCTGTGCTGCAGCTTCTCCAGCTGTAATACAGTGCTGGGGTAATTTAGCACCATTTCCCAAATATCTTTGTAAAACCTCATCATAAGAACAAGCAGTTTTTACTCTTCTGTGCCTCATTTCAATATACACTGGGCAGATTTTTGTCTAGCTCTCCATTTTTCTTTGTGCTTGTCTGCAGTGCAGGATGAAGTTTAGCTTTGTGTCATATGGCTTTTATGTGAATTACTCTCCATGTCTGAAATGCAAGAGAAATTATTTGGGAGTGTTCTTTGTTTTCTGCAATTCAGTCACCACCACTTCATCTACTTCTCAGCGTTTCACAATAAGAATAAACTACTCAATGTGCTAAAAAATAATTCTCACCAGAGATACTCCTATGAACAGGACACTGGGTGTGTGATGAGAGTAATTGAGTGCTTTCAAGAGAACTCTACAAGGTCCTAATGTGAGGGAAAAAAGCTGTGGTTTTTAGTCATGGACCAGCCACAGTTGCATCTTCTGTTAAACATGCTGTTATTGAGATAAGTGCAGTAGAAGTTGTTGTAGTAGTTATTGCTTCTGAAAACACACCCCATATCTCCTGAGCTTTCCTGGTAAGTTTAAAACAAGAAGCCTTAAATGTATTACGTCATGCTTTTTCACTATGTGATGCTCTTGAGAACAGTGACTTGCCTGTATCAAGCTTTGATCTGAATGCTGCACATGTTTATCTTTAGTGATGTTAATTATGCTATTGTTATTATCATCATCATCATTATTACTTTCTTCCTTTTCTGTCCCATTAAATTGTCTTTATATCAACCCATGAGTTTTCTCAGTTTTACTCTTCTGATTCCCTTCCCGTTCCTGCTGTGAGAGACTGAACCAACAGCTGCGTTAACAGGGCATAGTTAATCCCCCAGCTGGGATTAAACCAGAACACCAACACCTGCTAAAGACCCGTGGGTGGGTGTTTAAATACAGTGTTTTAACTTCTCATAGGTAGATGTGTTTTGCTACTTTCACCTGTGAGCAAATGCAGCTTCACTTTACAGAAGTTCTCAGGAAGGTGAGTAGTACTTTGCCACCTCGTGTGCTTTTTTTTCTTGTGATCTTTTTTTTTTTTCCTCTTTCTCTGTTGTATTTTTAAAGAAAATGGATGAAGGGCTGCTAACTGGGCTTCTTCCATCTTTCTTTAGTAGCAAAGTGGAGGGAAGGTACACTGTGAAAAGGCATGCTGTGAGGAAGTGTGACTGACTTAGTTTGGGCATTGTTTTCACAAAGGAGAAACCGAACCAGAAGGAGCAGAGGAGGGCTTTGGAGCTGGAAGACGCAGCCCAACCTGCCTACTTAGCTGGATGTTGTGGCCCACATTGGTAATCCCTTCTATCTATTGTTGCAAAAACTGCTATAGATACGTTATTAAGGTAGATGGTCATAATCACTGATGACTTCAAAGCCGACAAGCTGTTTCTCTTGCAAAGTTTGGGGTGAATCAATAGTGCCCATAGATCAGCTAATGAAAATACAAAGCCTGTTCAGAGGTGTTTTCTGCCTTTTTCTTGTATTTTAAGTAATTAAGCTCAAACTAATTAGTAGTTACATTGCTCTTAATAGCGTATTTTGTAGAATTACTGTAGGTAGACTTGGCTTCTTAAATAAATTGCTACATTCTGTAAGCTCCCTAGAGTATGGATTAATTTTTATTATTCTGCTGTTTAGTTTCTGAAAGGGTGTTATACTCTTGTCACTTGCTGTAAATAAAAAAATGTTAGAAAGGAGTTGATAACTGTAGTCATTCATTTAATACTGCCAAGTGGCCCTGCAGGAAAATGTGACTTTTATATTATAAATGTCCTAGGAAATCATGTCATTTCATTTCAGACAGAAAAGACCAAATTTAATTACATATACTTGGCATTAAAGAACATGTTGTGAGTGGGAGTGTATTTCTATGAAAGAATGTATAAAAGAATGTACAAAAATGGAGAGTAAATTATTTTTCTGTCTGATTATAAATGAGAGGAAGGATATATGAAAAAAATATTTGTGAGAAAGACATGAAAGATTTTTACATTAAGAAATTTGAGTTATTGATTCTGTTAATGCTCACCAAAAATATGTGACCTTGCAGAAGTTATAATAATACTACTACATAGGAAGGATGTTATGAATTTAAAGGATGTATTTCTTCCTGTCTTCCCTATGTTAAAAAGAAAAACTCTTACTTAAAAATTGATTAGGTTGTGTTTCTCAAACAGGCAGTTGAAACTCATGAAGCAGTGTCCAAATAATTTAGGCCATTAGGTTTTCCTACTGACTTGCATAATTAATGTTATTTGGGAAAAAGACTTCCTCTTCATGCATAGCCTATAAAGAGACTATATTAGATACAGTGGAATTCCTGTGGAAAACACAAAAGGGAAACTGTAATTAGCTCAGCTGATTAGAGCCAGGTGCTAATAACACCAAGGTCTGATCCCTGCATGGGACATTCACTTAGGAGTTGGACTTGATAATCCTTGTGGGTCCCTTCCAACTCAGAATATTCTGCGATTCTCATTAAGACTGGATTATTTATTGCCATTGTGGTGGTTTTTGAAATGGAAACCCTTTCCTTTTCCTCCAGTGTCATGCTCAGCTTAGAGGTTAAGAGATGAGAAACTGAAGCTTACTGAGTATCTCTGTTCTTGTTCATACACCTCAGGCCTCCTCAGGAGAGCAAGTCCAGCAGGATCTGACCTGCCACCTCTTTCACATTCACTAGACTTTCCTTATTTCTGAAAATGCTCGTTGTCTTCATCCGAAAAGTTGTGAGTTGTTTCTAAACCAAATGAACTTAAAACGAAAATAAATTGCTTTAAAATGCCGCTACAAAAGGTTATGTAGTTTGGTTCAGTTTTACTTACTCTGGCATCCGGTTTTAAACTTTGTTCACCTTGCAAAATTACCACAAGATGCCAGTGATCACTGCAGCTGCTTCCTCTGTGTCACAACCTAGGCAGATAGGAGGTTTATTTTCCTTCTCTTGTACAGATGTGAGGAAGTCCATTTCAAATTGCATCTGTGAGAGCAGAACAAGTGGTGTGAGGGGGCAGACACGGGCAGGGAACACAAGAACTAGTTTTGCTGTTTCAGATCTTTCCCTAAGGATGAACAATAGTTGTCTGGAGACAAAGTTCATAAGAAAGGGTGAAAGTTGGTATTAAAAAAGCTGGTACCAAGTGACTTGGAAGCTTCCCGGGAGTTTTGGCCCAGACAGATGATATTCTGGTCATTACATTCTCTGTATATATGAGAGGGGACAAAAAAAATCCTGCCTTAATTTATTCTGAAGTGTGAAGTTGTTGGAGTAACTCCTGAAAGTTCTCCTGTCAGGTAAGGCAGGAAGGAAGGGAGGCTTTTCCATTGCCTTTAGATTCTAACATCACCCAGACTTGTGCCTTCTAATAAGATAGAAAATTCTCAGTCCAGTTTTTTGAGTGATTTTATTGTTGTATATTAATCACACAGCTAGAGAGGAAATTCAGACATCATCAGGGTTGTTTAAATACAGGTCAATGGAGAATGGAAATGGGGACTCAGAATTCGATTTATAATGTGTATATGGAAATTCTGCTCCACTGTTAGGAATTAGAGGGAAAAAATGATGGTGGGATGAAATGCTCTGTATTGGGGTGAAATATAGGCAAGTCACCTGCTCTCATTAAAGATCAACTCCAGCTGACCTTCAGTGGGATCTTGATACTCTACCTCATCACTCAGCTTTGGAATTCTAACACCTAACTTCTTTTGGTACTGTAAAAGTATAATATCTGTCTGTCAAATGAAAATGAGAACAATTAAATGATTGCCTGTAGCCTCTACAAAGTGTGTTAAATTGTAAATATAGACCATATAAAAAGACACTGAGCATTATGTTATTCATAGACTTTGTTAATGGCTTCTAGCTAGAAAGTCAGAACACCTTACTAAGGAAATAAATAAGGTATAAATATAATCCTCACATTCATCTGAACTTAAGTTTATTTAGATCCTTCAGGTTTTTTGTTGAAGTTTTCCTATTGATGAGTGCAGAATCAGACCACCATAGCATTCATCTCTATATATGGTGTTTGTTTTACGGGTATAAAATTAGTGAAGTTACTTAATTTATAACTATTCTTGGATAGAAAGCAAAACTTCAAAAATCTTCTAAATTGCAGAAAACTAATAAGTTTTATTACTGTCTTCTGAATAGGTGAGGACAGCTACACACCAGAAGACCCCAAGGGAAAGTGTAATAGACTCCACATTTGAAGTCAAAGACATGTAAGTTCATGAAATACTTTTTTGAATATCAGAGGTTAAGGGCAAATAAGGTTTGCTTTCAGAGCACTCTCCTTAGTGGGTATTTTCAATAAGCTTTTTGTCTGATTACTTAAATTCTGCTTGATTTGCAAAGATGAAGAGTGGAACTGGACCATAATAAACACATTAGAAGTTGACATTATAGTATGCTTTAAAAAGGTCTAAAATTGTTGTACATAATTAATGATATCCCTTGTATTATTTTTGTTTTAAACATACCTTTGCAGTCACTCAAAACTACTCATTGTGCCCTTCTGAAAATTTCCAAGTGCCATACCATATTTCAGTATTAAAATGCTACTTACGGTTTTTTTTCCTTGTTACATGAAGGCTTAAATATATCATGAGAAAAGAGAAGTCAAAACTGAGGAATCAGTCACTGATGGCAGCCAGTTTTGTGATTCCTCTGCCACTGATTGATTCTAAAACTGAATCAAAGTGCAAAGGGCTCACTTTCAGTGCAGAGATTCATTAGGGAGCTGCCCAGGAAGGCCAGAGCTCAGCTCAGTGAAAGATAAATGAAGTCCTTAGGAAGGTGAGGTCTCCAAGCCATTGTCTTCCCCAAAGCATAACCATAACTAAGAATAGTGCAAAAGTTCCTGTCATTTTCCTGGTTTCCATTGCAACAGTATAGAAGGATCTCTGCTACGGAGGCAGGCACATTGTCAGCTTACAGCTACATGTTACTGTGGCTCTGGTGTGAACATGGAGAAGAATATGAATTCTTGTATGAGGAAAAAAAAAAAGGTAATAATAATGAGCAAATCTAAGATTTTGAAAGCCTCTTGTCCTGCCCTTGGAGGAAAATAGCTAGAGCAGCTGGTTGAGACTTCTTGTTTCTTTCTTGTGTTTGGAAACACCACCTCCTATTTGCAGTCGCCTTGTTCCGAGTTCTCTCTAGCAGCAGTTCACTTATACACTACTGTGGATCAGCTGATAACAGCAGTATTATTGTCTTGTAACAATCAACTTTGTTTCTTGCCCCTGCTTCAAGCTGTTCTTTTCATTACTTTTCTCCTTCTATTTGTAAATGAATGTTTCATATAAAGCTCCATCCATCTTCTGAGTGACTCCTGTGACAAAAGCCCTGGTGTTTTTCCACTCCCCTGCAGTCTCTCCCCAGCCAGCCTTTTAAAGCACAGGGTTGTGTTTTAGTTTCTCTCAGCTTCGTGCTCTTTCCAAGATTTAGGTGAATAAAAACTGCAGAGTAGGCATCAGAATAGTCAATAGGTGTTTAGCTAAAAGGAACAGATCTTGTTCTGGGAAAGTCCAGCAATTCACTCTTAACTTTTTTTTTAAAATTGAGTTCCCTGAGAATGGGTTTCGGTTTTTGCAATCAAATGTTAAGACATGTTTCATAACTTTTTTTTTTTTAATTCTTTCTCACTTTCATGTCTTTTCCAAGGTGTGAATTCCAACCACAGATAACATGTTGCAGGAACAAAATTGTCAGTACCATAAAGAGAGGAAATGGCTTTTCCTTGCAATTTTCTGCTGTTCATCATCCCTTAAGAATGCATTAGCAATGTTTACTGAAATCATGATCCGATGATGGGTCTTTTAAAATGTGGTAGATGGGAAGTCATATTTAGCAGTTCTACTATGAAAAAGCTTGAGGAATGCAGAAAGACACATGAGAGACCAGAAAGCAGGGATTTCACGTGCTTCCAAGAGAGTTAGAGTATATCAGATTAATTGCAGGGTGGAGTGCATGGGTTCTTCACTTTCCATATCCTTAGAGTTTTCATTTTTCCTTTTCTCCCCCATCCCTAGAGGATAAAGTGGGTTGTGCTTTGTTGCTAGGGACTACAAACCTCCACAGTGATGAGAGATGTTTTATTCCCATCTATTTCCATCGTGGAGTCCTACAGGAGCACTGGCCAAGTTTGTGATCCCTATCAGCATGTGAATTGGGAAGATTTCCTCAATGAGATACTTGCCATCCTAAATACAAAGAGGGTGCAGATGATGGGGAGAAATAAACAAAGAAATAACTTTGTCTTCATAAGGAGATATTTTTGTTCACTTGTAAGGTGTCTGGGGAGGCGAAAAGGAATGTGGTCCCCTTAAAAGGCACACAGTAACCTGAAGACAGACAGAAGCAGTTCATGATTTTACTCTGGAAGTACACTGCGTTCCAGAGAGATGTCCCTTTCTCTTCCAGTGTTTCCAAGAGTTACAGAGACCAAGATCACTAGAAAGATAGTCCTTAATGGGTTCTTTTTTGCTCTGAATTGATATAAGTATTATTTGAGTACAGGCAAACCCTTGTGTTTGCAACAGCCCGAAATGGTGAGTTTCATCACTGAATTATGTGCCTTATGAAATAGTACCTTGTTTTGCATGTGTTTAGCTCGTCTTTTATTTGATACTCTGTAGTTCTCACATAACAAGCATGAGCAAAGTTATTGTCTGTTCAATTTTTCCTGTCACTGTTTATTTGCAAATCTGTTACCTCTTTCTTCAGGTTTCTGTTTTCTACATGCTGACTTCTAGTCTAGTTCATAGGATGAAATCATTTATAGGACAATTTATTTCAGATGAGAGAGAAGTACAATGTAAAAATCCCAATTCTCTGACATGGGTGAAGTTAAGGTGTTTGATTGTCCCTCTCCTGTCTTGGTGAAGCTTGCTGTTGATTCTTGCTTCACATGTCTTAGCATGCCTAGCACTGAACTACTTGAACTTTCTTGGTGATGATTGCACTGTAAAATGTAAGGACACTGTAAAATTAAATGAATGCATTTAACCATCCACTGCCATGGCTGGGTATATGTGATGTGTGTCCTGGACAGCTCAGGTTGCAGCTGTGCTCACACCCTGCTTGTCCTCTCAATAGAGCATTGGATTTGTCTCTAACCTCTGTACTGCTGGTTATCTTTGTAAAGTCTGCAGGAACTTCACAATTTTGAGACCTCTACCTGCCTGTCACATTTGGTTGAAATTGGCCACCATGTTAATAGTTCTACTGTGGCAAGGTAGACTGACACTGTAATAATATTAAGCTTACATTCATTGGAAAGGAGGCTAGAAAGAGCTGTAGAAAAACAGGATTGGTATACTTCTTTCCTTCTAGAAATGGCCAAATTTTCACTGTACATGTGAAAGTTTCTTTTTAAAACTAACCCAGGTCATCAGATTCTGAAGAATTTTACAGGATGTCATATTTTTAAACTGAAAATGAAAACTGGGTTGAAGCAAGAAATGGATTTCCAGCTAATCTTCTCTGACTAAATTCTCCAGTAAAAGCTGGCCCAGAAATTTATTTCATCCTTTGTCATACATGACAAAACTTGTGGGTTTTGATCCTGAGCCCCTTGTGTTTGCTGTGAAGGTAACCACAGCACGTGCTTGTGACTGTATGATTTCCTGTGGCTGGTTTGTACTCACTCACTCCAGCTCACTCTAGCATTTTTTGGAGTTTTTTCTCTCTTTCAAGAACACATTCGCAGAACACAATGCAGCATAAAATGCTGATTTTCTCCAAACAAAATGGAAATACCCTGAGGTGTTCCAGCATAGCTGATGGTATAGTCTGATACACTATGCATGGACTTCTGAAGCATGTGTTACTTTTCAGTATGAGGAGTGAACTGGACTTGTGTATGATGGAAGAGTCATTGAATGCCAGGGGCTCTTTCTGTCACTTGGTCTTTTTACAGCTTAAGACATAATGGCCCTTTCCCGCTTCAGTCTTAAATTTTTTTAGGTTGTGCTAGTTAACACAAAACTATACATTTATGCATGTTACATCTTTGTTGTAAGATGAGGATTTATGAATTTTAAAAGTCAAGTTTTCTGTCTCCCTTGGCAATTCCTTTTTCATTCTGCCATGCATAATTAACTCAGCTGGCATTTAGAAATAGATTCTTTTCAAAATTTGCTTTACATCCAGGAGAATTTCCTGATTTTATTATCTTTATTTCCATTTTCACTTCTGCTATTCTTTTTCTCTTGGTTTTATTTCTTTTTCAGATGCTAAGGCACTCTTGCAATTTTTGTTTGAGAAATTACTCTTTTAAAACCATGCACAAGCGAGATATCAAAAAGAAGGATTTTTAAAATATTGTTTGAAATGGATGTCTTTGCTCATGTACCTCAAAACTGCAAGACTTAATAATAAAATTGGGTATGTCTAAACCTGGTTAGTAGTGTACTCAGAGCAGAGAAGACTAAACTGCATTCTGGTGGCTGGCAATGAGCCAGATGGTTAGGGCTCCACTTTCATTTCCAACCTTTTCCTAAGCACTCTGCCTGCTTTGGCACAAGCACAGATTCCCCATGGATCGTGTAAACTGTGTCAGGAGTGGGCCCCCTAAACTGTATCTCACTGGCAGATGTGATATTTACACTGAACTGCCAGGGTAAATCTCATCTTGAGGAGATTAGTGGGAAGCCCAAGCTTCTATTTTTTAATGAAAAATTTTGACATTCTGAAAACAATAGAAGGTGGTTTTGTCCTTACTATTGCCACTCCTGAATGTGGTATATTCTACAGTTTACTGTAACTCATGTTAATTTGTATATTTATGAATTAATTTCAGATGCAGGGGTCAGTATTTTAATGAAGTAAATAACAAAATGTGTTCGCTTCTTGCAATGCTGCCTTTTCACACAGTGTGTAGATGAATAAATTTTTCATTTGCATTTAACCCATGTGACCCAGTTGCCTTCAAAGATGTAATATTTTCCTTATGATCCCCTGCAACAGTAACAACAACCGTCCTTGATTTGAGCTCTGAGAGCAAAGTTCTATCTGTAACTCAGCCATTATAATTCTCAGATCTTTGTGTCCCCTGTGACTTTTAGACCTACTCTTGTCCTTGATTTCCACAGATCCTTGAAAGACCACTTTCTTTGGCAGTCCCTTTCTTCCCTGTGTACCTCAGAATATTAGCTTCTTTCTTCTTAATTATGCTAGCAAAGTCTCTTGTGATATAGTCTCTTCCCAAGAGACTGTACTTGATATCTCTTATCAAATAATTTCTAGGCAATCACAATGTAATATATTGTGAAAATATTCCGTTTTGGTTTCCTCTGGTCTCCGATTCACTCCTTCAAAACCCAGTTTTTACAGATATATGTAGATGATGGTTTTATGCATAATTATCTCCTTTGAAGCTGACTCTTTGGAGAAATCAATGAGCACTGAAATCATAAGGTGAGAAAACAGGCTTAATTTCAGTCATTACCCCTACCCTGCATTCTAGAAGAGATGTGCCAAAGTGGTGTCAGCTAGAACAGTCTCTTGGAGATTCCAACCAGCACAGCACAAACTCATCACAGTGGAGGATGAAACCCGGTAACTTTTAGCACTTTACTTCCCCCCCTGCCTTGTTGGAGAAAGGTAAAAATAGAACTTTTGCTTTCAGAGCTGTTGTCAGCTTTACTTTACTTGTAGTGCTAATGGTTCCCTCTCTTCCAGAATCGATGGCAGCTGGTCTCATTCTGACAAGAAGTAAATTACCTGAGGAAAACTGTGCCCTTGCTATTTTCCATGGCCAGGATATACTCCCCCCATGAACACCAAAAGTTGGAAGGCAAGGGAATTTGTGATCCTGGATGGATTTATTTAAATCTCAGAATAGTCAAGTAATTCGTAACAGTCTTGTTAACAACAAAACACTTCTGTTTTGTTGGAAACTGAATTCCATTCAGGAAGTTGTTTAAATATAAATAAAATTTTCTTTCCCATTTTACAGAAACCTATGCACACAAAATTTTATTGTTTTTTTTACAAGCCAGCCCTGTCAGAAAATTTATGCTACTTATTATAAAATCACAACTTTCATTTTCAACATGCTATATTTGTATATAGTAGTTTTGTGATTAATAGTACTTAACAGATTCTTTTTTACTCTGAATTTATATAAGTACTATTTGAAAACAGGCAAACCCTTGTGTTTGCAACAGCCCGAAACAGTGAGTTTCATCACTTAATTACATGCCTTATGGAATAATACCTTCTTTTGTACATATTTATCTCATCTTTTATTTGATACTCTATAGTTCTCACATTACAAGCATGAGCAAACAGTTACTGGCTGTTCAGTTTTTCCTGTCACTGCTTATTTACAGGTCTGTTATCTCTTTCTTCAGGTGTCTGTTTTCTACATGCTGACTCCTGATCCAGTTAACTGCTCTTTATATGGAAGCCATTCTTTAACCACTATAGACTTCTCTGTGCCTCTCACAGTTGTAATATATATATTTTTATTATTAAGGAGAAGTACTGCATGCATTATTCACAGTAAGAAGGCACCATGGATTTGTTTGTTGGTGTATTATCCTACTCTTTCCCTGCTAATGTCTAACATTCATTTTAACTTCTGGATCAATACTGTCTGTTATAACTCCAACATTTATTTTTTTTCCCCTGAATAGGACTAAACTACTCAAGACTCATTCAGATCTGCTCCTTATAAAGACAAAGTTAAGACTGCGCTGTGTTTACCATGTACACCATTTTTACCTGCAAATAATTTTATTTGACATTCGGTCATTCACTGTCATGACATCCCCCTGTAAAATGTTTGCAGTCAGTTTTCATTCCTGCCACCCCAAGCAGCTTACTGTCTTCAGCCACTTTGGGCACATCACTGTTCCTTCTCTTTTGTAAGTCACTGATAAACATTAGGAACAACAGAGATCAAGGTACAAATCCACATCTGTACTGATACCTTTCCTCCACTGGGAAAATAGATCTATTCCTGGTATCACTTACTGTGTTTTAACTAGCATTAAATAGTATTTAATTTAATAACCAAATTTAACAGTGTTAATCTGTGAGAAGATTCTGTGTCAGGTGATGACATTAATTATTTTTGGAAGGCTTTCATTGGGGAACTTGTCAAAACCTTTCTGGAAATGCAAGACAATCAAAAGATGAGAATTTTCTGCTCTTGGCAAATTACCACTGATTGAAATATCTCCTACCAATCTGGCAGATGTCTCAGGCAGACAGATCCTGTTGCACTTCATGTACGTGTGCAGAAAAGGGACAGAATCCTAGCATAGGATCCTCCCTGAACTCCTCCATGGTGAACCCAGAGGCAAAGTATCCATTTAATTATCTGCCCTGGCATTGTTCTGTTTGAATTATTGATCCCACAGACACCATAGGATTCTTGTTCCTGATACATTTGCAAAAGGGCTTATTATTTGTTTTTATGTCTTGCAGACTTTTTTCCTGAGAATGTTTTGCCTTCCTGTATCGTATTTTACATATGATTTTCAAAGTTTATTTGTCTCTCTTTTCCATCTTACTGTAACTTATGCCTTTTGAAAGGTTCCCTTTACCTCATAATAGTCTTCAATATGCTAGTGTGAATGTGTTGTCTAAAAATACTATCCTTGTTTAAATGTCACACAGCACAGGATGTCATGGTAATTGTTATGGCAGTTAAATGGAGTCTTTCATTGCTGGGCTTTCCACCTTTGCAGCCTCCATAATTTCCTTTAACACAGCACAGATGGAATTGTCTTGCTGGTAAGAAAATCTATGCCTTCTTTTGATGGGATTCTGCCTCCTCAGTCTCCCTTTTGGGTTTTGCCAAGTCCTGCTCCAGGCTTAATATGAGGATACAAAGCTTCTATTGATAAGAACCCAGAGGAAACGTCAGTGTGAATATCACGCTCTTTCACATCCATTCTCCACTCCCCTTGTCTTTCCTTTAAATATTCTACCAAAACTTGTCTGATTTTATCTGTCAACAATGTGGTATCATTTCAGTTTAAGTGAAGACCATCTTCCTGAAGGAACTGCAAAATACTTCCCTGTACTCACTGAATCTTGGTTCTTCCTCCTTACACCATTTCCCCATCCAGACATCATGTCTTTCTGGCAGTGCACGTAATTCTGAAAAGCTATTTTGGAAAATAATATGGTGACGAAGGTACTGGCCTTTTACCTCCTTTTCAGACCTCATATTTTTACTCCACAAGATGTTTCCTATTGTTTCATCTGTGATACCTGATTCAACTACTGGGCCATCTCCTGATTTCCTAAGAGCCCATCTGGATACCTTGGACCTGGCTCACTGTATACTTTACCTGAACCACAGGAATTTTATGGCTCACATATTTACCTGTCTGGTGGGACTGACTCCTGTACCTTGCAAGGCTGCTTTCCTTGACAAGCCATTAACTGCTTTTATTTAGTTACGGATGGTTCGTTTGGCTGTCACAATGTCCAATATCTTTGTGCAAAATTCCTAAGACAGTTTTGTACCTCAGGGTTTGGGATTGGTTTATCCAGCTGCTTGAAATGTTTGCACTGTGGGTGAGACACCAAGCTCCTGGGCTCTAAGATGCTTCTGATGAAACATTGATGAAATTGGCTGAGGTATCTGCTGTTTCTCTAGGCTTGGGGAAGGAAAACAGGGACTGAACCAGTGTTGCTGCTCTGAGAAAACAGATTAAAATTAATGATAAGTCCTGAATTACTGGGTAAATCAGCACTTCCACTTTAGCCAGAAGCCTTCCTCGTTAGAGGGAACATAGCAAGTTAGTAGGTGAAAAATCCTTGTTATTAATAGAGTAGTATTCTATAGGATGTAAGAGTTTTGATAAATACTATTGAACAACACCATTTTGTTTTCTTTTTTTGGTTAGCTTGTTGGTAAACTGAGTCTCAGGATAATTTGAGGTTGTTTTGTTGCCATTGTAACATGTTTCAATCAAAGCTAAACATGCTATCTCCCACTAGCTAAATCCTCCTGTTGTCTGAACTGGTTCCTGGGTTTCACCAGCTCCCAGACAGCTCCACTTCAACTAGTCTGTGAAAGGCAGAGCTCAATAGCAGAGGTTGCATTGGGAGATAAATTATTATGCTCCTTGTCCGTCATCTCACAATTTGTTAATTTATTAAACACTTCTGCTAAGAGCTAGGCTGTATTTCCCATTTCATGACCTCACCACAAGCTTTCTTTGTTACTACTGTAAGTTTCAGTATAGCTGCTGTCCTTGTTTTACCTTTGTTAATGAGGGCTTCTTTTAAATACACACTTTGTCTGCTTCTGTCATCTTTTTCTTCCAGGCTGCTTAGAGAAATGCAGATTAATGGTTTTTCTTCCACGCTCTGATTCTGTTTTCTTCCTGGCCTTTTGCAGTTCCCTGCCATCATCACCCAACTCCCTGTTCCCTGTTCTGAAGGTACAACAAAACTTAGTTTTTCTGATATATCAAGGAAATTTAAAGTAGTTGAGCAGGGATTACTACTCTTAACAGAGAGGAATTGTATGAATGAAGATGAAAAGCAGCAGCAGCAATATAGAAGGATTTGGTCGCTTCAGCAGTCAGAAAGCAAATCTCAATGGTACAATGTGATGAAAGCCACAGATCTCACCCTGCTGTGCACTGACTAGACTGTTGTAGACAAGATGCAAGAAGGTGCTTTGTACACTTGGAGCAGAGTGGCAGGTGTTTGTTAGGTGTCACATACTGTGGAAAATGTAGGCAGAATGCAGTGAATGGCAGTGAGTGGTATTTTGCAGTCAGTGCCATAAAGAAGGGCTGAGAAATCTGAGTTCACTGAGACTAAAGATAAAGATGATAGTCAGGTATAGCAGCAGCCATGGTAACAGTCATCTTAAAGAAGAAACCAAAGCAAGAAGAAATCTGCATGATTTACAGCAAAGATGATGTAAATCAGGCATGAAAGGCAAGTGGCAAGGGTCATCATCAGGGGAGGCTGCAGACTTTCCTTTTCTGGTGACTCATAAGAACACACTACACAAATGACTCTCAGGGATAGTATATTGATCCTGCTTCTGGCAAAAGCATGAATGGGATAAGCTCTTTCCTTCTTTTACATTTTTTGTTCTCCATGACTTTCCTTAAGCTGCCTTATTCTCTGCTTCTGACTGTCCTGCCTTTCCTGCCAAATTAGCCACTCATTAATGCTAACCCAGTTCTTTCTTGCAGGATGCTGTAACCACAGTCACTGAGAACACTGGTATGGATTTGGGCAAGCAAAGGATGTGCACACCTTGAAAGCTTCTTGCTGGGAATAGTACAAGTGTTATAAGCTGATAAGCACAGCTCTGTGAAGTGAGTAGTGTTGCTGTTTAAGAAGCTGTGGTGTCTCCAGAAAATTGTCCTTCCCTGAGCTCTCAGAAATGAAGTGCTGCAGACTTTCCCCTTTACAACTCTCTACAGCACAGCAGTGCAGTGGGGTTGTCTTTTCGCTACCCTGATCTGAGGGTGCTCCTGAGCTCAAATAAGCTGTCTTTGCTTTTAGAAGTTCAGGACTACAAGTAAGCCCTAGGCAACAACAGAGAAGACCTCACTGTCTTCCTGAAGCACGGCCCAGCATGCAGCAACTTTTTTCCTCTGATGAATCCTTAGCGCAGTATGTTGTGGGTGTGTGGATCAAAATGGTACTAAACATGTGACAAAAATGCCTACTTTTATTAATCCCTGTGATTTGTGACTCTCTGTTTGTGATTTAGGTGTGCCAGCATGCCCTGTGCCTCCAACTGACATGGTGTTTACCTTGGACTTTCATTCATAAGTTACACCTCAAATATTTGAAATAATGAGAGAAATGATAACTGTAATACTCAATGTCACCAAAATCAGAGTCTTTATTACAGGAGCCAATTGTTTTCTCCTACACCCTGCTGTCCGCAGGCCTATCTGTTTCCCAGAGTCCTGCAACAGGAATAAATACCTCAGAGGTCATAAAAATCTGAACTACCAGAGATCCTCAAGGGGACATAATACTGGCAATGCACTGAAACCATTGCCAGAAACTTTTTCAAGCGAGTGATCCAAGGTTCTAACAGAAGAAAGAGCTGTGTATTTCAGGTCTCACCAAAAATATATTAAACATGGCAGTCCTGAAGTAAAGCAACATTTTTGCTTTTAATTTTTTTTTAACTTTTTTGCTTTTAGTGATATTCCCAGCAATGAGAAAGCATTTGAGGTAATAAGTTTGCTTACCTTAGTTGGTCTGGTTTGGTTGCAGATTTTTTGTGTGTTGTGGCTTTTTTGGAGGCAGGGATGTTGTTTTTTGGTCTTTTGAGTCAATTAAAAAACCTACACAGGCTAAGAAAGATGTAGAAGAGGACAGCTTGACAATTTAACAAAGCAGTGTTGAAGAGGGAAGGGAGACATCATAAGCAGAGCTGCAGGTTTCTATCTAGAATTTGGTTTATGACATTACAAGAATCAAAACTCCTGAATCTGAAAATTTGTAGTTAAGAAAACTTAAGGTGCCTAAGGAATCCAATAAAGAATAGCCTGAACCTGGTAGTTAGCTGAAACCATCAGTTTATAACAAAGTTTTTATTTGTACAAAAAAAATCCTGGTTTTCTCACAACTTCCCTTCATACTTGCCTGTCTCTCTCGCTGTCTCTCCACACCTGCTCAGTTCTGGGCTATGTTAGTGGGTTACAAGGAGTGTTTCTAAGGTGTTTTGCAAGCCCTGCCTTTAACAACTTCCTGCCCGTTCTTACAGGGTTGTGTAAACCCCTGTGTCCTCTGACTGCCTCTCATAATCTGGACTACACCCTGGCTGTGCTGAGTCCTGCAGAGATCCATGGCTTCTGACCGGGTGAGTGCATTTCTGACTTCTACATTTGTTTCTCTTTCAACTTTGAGCTCTTCTCCCATGGAGTAATTCCACGTCACTGCTTTCATTCTGTTTGCTATGCATATATCCATGCTATCAATGTAAGCTCCTGTGAAAGGCTGTCTTAACATCTGGTGAGAATGCTTTATTCTAAAAGATCATTTCTAAACCCTAGGGCCTATATTTATCCTAGATGTGACTAGGTAAACGTGGAGTTGACCTAAAGATGAAATGGGTGCACAGTGTTGTGGGGCTTGGGTCAGAATTTATTAGGTAAAAAACTAAAGTAAAACCCCAAATATGTGACTTCCAGAGATTGCCAAGTAAGGTTGAAACTGAGCAGAATACTGTATTAGAATCTGTATTTGCACCATAGTACTTTTCTACAAAGACCTGCAGAAAGAGTTGACTGCAGAAGAACTGAACTGTTCCAAGCTGCTGTCAGCTGGAAGCTCTAGAACATCATCTCAAGCTGCACCAGGGGAGGTTCAGGTTGGACACTAGGAGGAATTTCTTCACAGAAAGGGTGATTAGATGTTGGAATGGTCTGCCCAGAGAGGTGATGGAGTCACTATCCCTGGAGGTGTTTAGGAAAGACTGGATGTGGCACTTAATATACACAGGCAAAAGCCACACTCAGACATACAGTTTACGGATTACGATGCTTCGTTGCTTACCCTGGTTTATGACCTTTTAACAATCACCAGAAGTTATTTTGACATTGTACAGGTAAGATTATGTTGCAAGTTCTTTTCAATACTACACCCACCATTCAATAGAGTTCTGTCTTTCCATGTCAGTGGATTACAACACCTGAAAATGAAACCTGATGTGTTTCTTTCATCAAACAATTTTGTCAATGGGCAAACCCATTAACCAACCAGTGTAGCCAAAGAGGTGATTCCTTTCAGCAGGTGTTTAAGGACCTTTTTAAGGCTACATGCCAAATGAGTACAGCAGTACAACAGGCTTGACTTGCCACCCTTTTCCTTGCTAATCTGCCATACAAGTGTACTGAGAAAACCTACCCTGTTCCTGAATTCATACAAGATAAAGGGACTGGTAGCAGCTCCTCTATACAAGCAAATAAAAACATTTGTTCAGCTTAACAGAGAGCAGAAATAGTAAGGTCTGCAAAGAAATGGCACGCTGTTCCTGAGCTCACTTCCTCTTTTGAATGTGTTACACGTGGGGCAACGTCTACCTGCTACACTAAATTATCCAAGTAGTGCATTCTCTAACGAAAAGCAGGTAGTTTCTTCCAGTGATTTCTGAGACTGGTTTTAAACAAGTCATTAGTTCATGTCTTGTCTCTTCAAAGAACCCAGTTCACAAGTTAAGAGCATTCCTTGCTTCTATCAGATACTATAGTGTAGGCTTCTTTTTTTTTCCAGCTACACTCCAGAAATGTACATCAAGTTAGTGCTGTTTGCTGTCAGTGACCTTCTGAATCCATCCACATAGAGGGGGTGAATCACCTGTTTCAGAGGGAAAAGCAGAATCTGGAACAACAGGTAAGAAATAAATTAGTAAAGCTTAAGATAGGGAGAGTGAAAAGTATCTGGAAATATGAAAAACTGGATCAGACAGTGGAAGAGCAGTGAGAAAGTTTACTGCCCCTGTCTGACCTCTGGAACTGCCTCTCATGTGAAAATTGCACAATGAAAAAATAGTTCCTGCTGAAAGCTTGTGTTTTGGCTATTTTTGATATCCATACTGAGTGATGGAGAACACCATCCTGGTGGTGCTACTTTAGGTTCCCAGGACAGCAGAGCTTAGCATCAGACTCAAGTTTAAAGCAAGCTGGATGCAAGGCCCAGTTGAGGATCAAAGACATAATTGTCAAAGCACAGCTGAGGATCTGACACAAGGTTAAGAAGATCTCAAATGACAATTAACAGCCCAATGGCTCTGGCAGCTGTGAGTATGGACTTACTGCAGAGGAACCACAGATGCAAAGAAATGCAAGTACCAAAGAGGGAAGCTCAAGTGGACTTTATTTTAGCTATTAGAATGTACAGGGACATTTGTGCACTGGTTCTTATTTCACTTCTCAGGTTCAACATAGGAGCAGTGACACACTGAAGTACTTGCACCAGCTCTTTACTTTGTGCACATTTAGAACATGTAATGTGGGACATCTTTAAATAATTTTCTGAAAGATTCTTGAAGAACAGTGCAGTCAAAACCAGGCTAAGTGATTTCTTCATAGATTGCTTGGTATCTCAAGGAAATGCTATTGATACCAAAAAACCTTAATATAAGAAGTGATTAAGAAGTGCTAACAGGGTGGTAGAATACAGGAAACCGAAATTATCATTACTTTCGTAGTCTTTAAAGTCCATTCCATTAACTGGAAACAGTCCTTGAAAACTTCATTATAACACTATTTCTTTATTACAAATATTTACATACTATATATTAATACAGCTTTTATTTCCACACTTTAACAATTCCATCCCTTGAGGCCGTTACTATAAACCCCTGTGTGGTCTGGAAAGTTGCGATATCTGTGATAATATCATGATGGCCGACCGGGAGAGACTCCGGCCCCTTCCGAGGGGTCTCATCAGTGGGGCCCAGCTTTTGCTTGTTCTGAATCTCCTGGATAAAAACAAAGCAAGAAATACTATTATAGAAAGGCAGGCGTTTGCAAAGAGAAATTGTCACACATTAGGTTGTCAGGGTAAGAAGACCAAACAAACAATGCCCAAACATAAAACCTCAGACCCTTTGACAGTTTTATCAGGATTACCCCTTGGTTCATTTCTTTTCATCACACACAACCTAATCTTAATCTGAACTGACATTACAGCTCTTGGATTAGGGAAAGAATGTTTTTTCCTTAAGACTCATTTAATTTATGTTAAGGTTTGATATTCCTGTGGGGGTAAAAAGGCTACAGCAACATACAGACATCTTGGCTCCCTGAGGTTTTTGTGAAGACTGGTTCAATAGCATGAATGCAATTGTTTAAGAACTTCATATGAACCACTGACTTCTAAGTCACCTTTGAACTAGCATTCATTTCATTGAACTGAGACAAAACCTTGCACTGTTCAACAACTGGCAACACTGCCAGTTCCAAAGGTCACTTTGAAGGATGTAATAGAAAATTCAGCATTCAGCTACTGTATTATTTTGCTGCCAGTACACCTCATATTGACTTGCTAAGACCCTACAAAAAAGATATCCAAACACTGATCAAAGTCAAAAGTGTTAAAACTCTAGATTTCAATATCCCAAAGGAAACATGATTCTGGCTTCTGCATGTAAGTAGTATTTGGTAGAATCTAATTCTGTCAAAAACAAATGATGTTTTGCTTATAAAATAAGTTCTTCCCAAGTGCCTGAAAATGCAATGCTGACACCATCAATAAAAGGCAAGAGAGTTGTAATTAAAGCCATCATGTAATTAATATAATCCACGGGGCCATCCAAAAGGCAAGCAGAATAGGTGTGTATCAAACAAAGCAAAATACCTGAACCACTTCTGTGCCCTCAATTATCTTTCTGTAGTAGGAAACAGATGGGCAATTAGAACTTCCAGCAACAACATATGATCTCTCAGGGTAGGCCAGATCCCAAAACCTAAATACAAAGAAACAAGATTCAATTTTGTCAGTTTAAAACAGCTGTTTAAAAGCAGCCTTGCTCTTATGATGAAAATGAGAGGGCACAAATGCCATATGCTTTCTACACTTAGTGGAAGAGAGTGATGCAGAGAAATCTACACTCGTATTAAGCTCACACGAGTTACTGTTTTGTTTCTTGTCAGGCCGTCTCTCAAGAACTTTACAGAAAGATACACACTGTGTTTCAGAGAAGCACCAAGATTTGCAGAAAACAATTCCCTCAGGTCACTGATGCTTATTAAGAAACACATCTGCAGCACTATGGCTTTGACTTCTGGGACATTACTTAGGCAATGCTTGGCAAAACTTAGCTCACCAGCACGGGCAGAGGGGAGGGTGACAAACAAGAAAGTTGTTAGTTTTGTTACCTTATTTTCATGTCTGAGCCTGCTGTCAGTAATATGGGATTGCCAGATGCTGGACTACAGTATATTCCGTGGATGCTGTGAGGAGAAGGCTAGGAGGGAAAAGGGATATATTAAAATAATTTATCACCAGCAGTTGTTGCCATTCTTTGCCACATTCATCCACCCAATTTCCCAATCTTTTTGGCAAATAACAAATCACTTTAATGGGCCACATTTTAATATATTAACGTGAATTGCTCCCTTATATTTTACAGAGCAATGCAACAGATTAAACTCTCCGTAATGGTTTTTATTGACTCTTGGAAATTACATTCTCAGTGATGGCCAAGGAAAGAGATTATTTCTAAAAGAATCTGGCAGGCAAATCATAATGAAAAGCACATGGATGCTTAAATTGTTAGGCTGTGAAGGCATTCAGGGACAGATATACAACAGAAGACTAGCTTAGATCACCCTGTGTGCAAAGCATGTGACCAAAATGAACTCAATCTGCAATCTTTGCAGCATGTACAAATTTAAGTAGAGTCCAGATATGCATTTACAACATTTATAGAAGCAGCTCTGGTTATTTTTGTGTATGTATTTGTGATTTAAGACCAATATTCCAGATTGCTCCTTCCCCAATTAACTCCTTGAAGAAGAGCCACTACTTAACTAGCAGTTAAGTGTAGTAGTGGCATTGTATTACAGAAAAAAATGTGCATAAGAGCAGATGATTACAGAAGTATGTGCAATCCCAGAAAAAGCAAGTAAGTACACCATGAATTTTAGCTTTGCCATAACCTTTACAGGCTCCACTGGCTCACTGGTTTTCTAGGAACATGATTTGGTATAGCAGGTGAGTGTTACAAGTATATTCCACGGAGAGTGGAGATACCACTGAAGATTCAGGTAATGCTACTGTTTTACAAAGGGGATTTAATTCTGACAAGCAAAACAATTATAGTGCCAAAATAACTCCCAAGGCAAGTTCCTTGTGCCAAAGTGGCACACCCAGAGGCAGGTAACTGTCCTGGTGCACAGCATGGAGTCTAAAGTTGTTCTAGCCCCCGTCACACAACAGAAACTGGAAAAGAGAGAGAGCAGACCTGCAGTTCTGAGAGAGGTGGTGCACTGCTGGCCCACAAAGTGAAGCGTCGATCACCAGTTTCCATATCCCACATGGAGACTTCATTATTGCCTTGAACAGCTTCAGGAAAGATATTGCCAATGCAAAAAAATATAAAACACATTGGTTGGTTCTTTCTATTTTTGTTACTGACATCACACAGGGGGTATGGCAGTCTCCACTTGCTCCCTGCAGCATATGTATTAGTCTTGCTTTAGCAGTTTGTTTTTACAGCTTAGAAGCTGCTTCCCTCTAGTTAATAACAGTGCCTAATTTAATCAAGTTTAAATGAAACCTGCTTTAATCCTCACCCCTTTTAAAAACATATCAAAACCTCACTTTCCTTCCTAAGCTGACTTCTCATCCTTCTTTGAGAAGGACAGATGCTTTGCTCAGCATGATCATCGGGATTTCAGAGAATACTCCTGTGCAGGTAAGACAGCTATCCAAAGGTATAGACTTTACTAGCTACAGTGAAGTTCTACACTCATGTTTGATGTGGATATGCAATGAATTCTGTTCAAGGAATTGTCTGTAGGCCTGACAACAACACAACAGACAAGGGCTTTTTAATAATATTCCAAAATGATGAACATTGTCACTCTTTCAGTCTTTAGCAGGGAGGAAATGAACTAAAAAGCACAAAGAAACTTGTTTTATTTGTATGTATTTTCATGAAATTTATTTTACCTCTCAGGATGGTTAATAACTAAGTGAAGCTTAAGAAACAAGTAGAATGTGAAACTCAAATTACTCTCATCTCACAGTAACTTAATCCATTTTGTTATTGTAGGATTAGTTTAAGCTACTTGTCCATTTCAGAACACGTTCCTGACACAAACACATAGAAGTACATGACAGTGCTACATGCAGTGAGGGTGAAGCAGCTATGAGCATACCAGATGTGGAATCCTTGGCTGACATTTGAAACCTCTAACCTGTGACACATCTGGATTAGATTCAAGTGGGAATTAGAATGGTACAACCTTCAGTCTCTGCTCTACAGAGCATGGTGGGAGAATTCCCATTAAACTTCAATGGATGTCATGAGTTTTATTTTTATAAGATTTTGTCCTTAAAAAGTGATGTAGTAGACAGCACACAGGGACAGCCTCCATGAGAGTAGCAATGCTCAGAAGATGAGAACTGTAAAGGCTGGCCGTCAATTTCAGAACAGCTTAATGCTACTTTGTCTCTTTTTAACTGCCCCCAGGGCTTGAAGCAGAAGCTGAAACAAAAGCTGCTTCAATCACAACCTCTGACAATTGTGAGTTAAGTTCAAGACATCTTTTACCTGCAATTACCCAGGATTGATAGACAGGATGCATGAGCAGGCGTCTGATTCGGGCCTTGGAAGGATGAGAGTGGCTGGAGATGGGTAACTGAAACCTCATGTCCCAGCATGCCATGGTTCCATTGCTTGTTCCTGGTGAGAAAAAGCTTCCCATAGTCAGAGGGATAAATTCATGAGTTTTTGCCCACATCCTTCTGCTCTGTTCTTAGGGGGATGGACTTCAGCCTCAAGTACTTAGCAGCCAGAATACTTGCCTAAAATAGATGAGAAGGTATTTCTTTCCTCTTGTTTGAGAAAAGCCTATGCTAGTAAAATCAGACCAAGCAAAAGCTTGAGCTGTAGTTATGGAAAAGAAAACCAGAAGGAAGGGAGGGGGGGCATGGAAGAGACAGAAACTAACAAGGAATGCAGGCTCACCGATACACAGCCAGCACTGGTGTATGTCCACAGCAAATGAAGTTATGAGACCTAACTTCAGGTCGTGTTTCAGTGTCCAAGCGTTGCTGCTAGATCGCAGATCCCATCCGACCAGAGATCCATTGACTGTACCATAAGCCAGTACTGACTGGGCTCCCGAATTGAAGTGGTGCATATCTACCACACAGCCATCATCCTTCAGGTCTAAGGACCTAGGTTAAAAGAATAAACTGATTTAGAAACAGGCATGACTCCCTCCAAGTTTAAGACTCCTTCCAATAGCTTATGCTGAGCAGCTTTTTCCTCTTCATGTCACTTCTCAAGGCATCTGCCAGAAACAATTTTCCGATTTTAGCACAATAGGTGCTTATGCTCTCTCACATATCTCCACTGCAAGGCTAATACGAGGCTGTCAGCAGCTCTTTGCAAACATAAACATAGCTTTGTGCTCTGAGCTGGGGCAGTCCCAAGCACAAATAGAGGCTGGGTTGAGAATACACTGAGAACAGCCCTGAGCAGGAAGACTTGGGGGGGTTGGTTGACGAGAAGCTTGATATGACCCAGCAATGTGCGCTCACAGCCAAAAAAGCCAACCACAAGGAAGCAGGTTGAGGGATGTGATTCTCCCCCACTACTCTGCTCTTGTGAGACCTCACCTGGAATACTGAGCCCAGCTCTGGGGCCCCAGCATAAGAAGGATGTGGACCTGCTGAAGTGAGTCCAGAAGAGGGCCATGAAGATGATCAGAGGGCTTGAGCACCTCTCCTATGGAGACAGGCTGAGAGAAGAGAAGGCTTTGGGGAGACTTTGAAGCACCTTCCAGCACCTGAGGTGGGTATAACAGAACTGGGGAGGACCTTTTTACAAGGGCATGTAGTGATAGGACACAGGGTGGTGGCTTCAAAGTGAAAGAGGGCAGGATTATGTTAGATGTTAGAAAGAAATTCTTTCCTGGGAGGGCAATAAGGCACTGGAACGGGTTGCCTAGAGAAGCTGTGGATGTCCTATCCCTTCATGTGTTCAAGGCCAGGCTGGATGGGGCCCTGAGCAACCTGGTCTAGTGGAAGGTGTCCCTGGCCATGACAGGGAAGTTGGAACTAGATGATCTTTAAGGTCCCTTTCAGCCCAAACCATTGTATGAGTACGATTCATGCTCCAAGTTTCAGATATTCATCTAACCAGAGTTTACAGGCAGGAACACCCCTCATTATGTTATACAGCCAGCACTGTCCTCAATCACTTACAGTGTGTGGAAAACTGACACCGTCTTCAGGGACAAATGCAGTGCATACCGAAAGGGAAAATCTGGTTTGTGGTTCCCATTTCTACTGGATTTAGTTTATTTAATTTCTGAACATAATCTTAAATAAGAGAAGACACTTTAGACAGCTACCTTACTTTTACTTTGAACAGGAAAGAGATCTTTG
The DNA here is from genome assembly GCA_013400415.1 of Scytalopus superciliaris. NCBI lineage: Eukaryota > Metazoa > Chordata > Aves > Passeriformes > Rhinocryptidae > Scytalopus > Scytalopus superciliaris. Next base: position 180,712 of record VXBX01004392.1, read on the forward strand.
AGATGGTTGCTAGAGTTGCTGAGGCCTGGACATGTCCCTCACCCAAACTGGAAGATTAAGCTGTTGAATCCATGCCAAATATTCAAAACCAGCTCATATGGAGGTAAGAAAGAGCTAAACCATCCCCAAAGACTCCCCAGAATAGTATCTCCCATGACCCATATCTCTGCCACCTTATCACAAAAGCCTGGAAGAAAAAGTTGCAGGTCTGAGGCCAAATGACGTGTTGTACATCTGTAAAAATTTATCTAATGACCTGTAAAAGAACCTTCAAAATTACTTTGTATTAAGACTGTAACAAAGGAGGCAAGAAACTAGTAAATCCCAGTGCAAAAATAAAAGACTTGAGAACTATTCAGACTGAAAGTTTCACAGCCCATAATGAGTTCAGTGACACGGGAAGTACCAGTAACCTAGAGCTAAGAATGCTCAGCTCTGCACAGTTGCCTTTGAATCCTTCTTTATGAAGCAGGATAAGATCATGGGTTACAGCCTTCTAGAACAGCCTGGGCTCAGCCAGCAGGAAGCCTAGAGCAAATTAAAGGATCTAACTGAGGAATACACTACAGCCTGAGCTCTGTGTGTGGTGAGATTTAACTGCTCTAAGTACATACCTGCTTTGGATTGGATGAATTTTAGGAGATTTAGGGAGCTTTGAAGCTTCAATACCAAGAAGCTGGATGGCACCATTATCCGAAGCTATAGCCAAGTAATGTGAGCCTTGGCAGAATGTGAGTGTCTTTACATGCCCTCCAATCCGAGAGTATGTCAGAATTGATCTAAACAGTACAAAAAGAGAGAGGGGGAAAAAGAAAAATGAAGATATTTTTGCTGGCACTTAAAAAAAATATTACTTCTCTCAAACACCTACTTAAAACCAATGGCTCTTGAAAGAGCCCTGAAAATAACATTTTCTAAGCGTTCCAAAATCAGAAAGCAACAAAGCCAGTGTTAGCTTTAAACAGTAACACAAGAATATATATGCACAGAAATTAAATCAAAAAGCCTGAAATTACTATGACTGCAAAGCAATCCCTTTGTATTTGCTAGGGATTTTTTCTTTTATTAACTAATTGAAACAGCAATCTAATATTTTATAGCTGCAAGCCAAGAGGAACACCAGTATATCTCACTGCTGATATTTCCAGCACACCCACAAGTGATTTATATTTTTCTCCCTGCTCTACTTTATTTTTCCCTCTAAAACAGCAGCCCCCAAACCCCATGGGTTTTAAAGCTACCTGGTTGTAGTGGTTTTTCCTTCCATTTTCTGGCTATTCCAGACTTTCACTGTGCCATCATTTGAGCAAGTGGCAAAAATGGAATGTTCGTCAGAGACCCGAATGCGGTTCACTGCAGACTTGTGCTCGTGAAGGTGAGCTACCAACAGTCCTTTGGGACGCCATCCTACAGGGAAAAACAGAACTGTGAAGTCTGGTGTTGATTTCATAACCTACTTAGGAACGTGACAGTCTCCCAAGATCCATCCACTAACAGCTATACCAGGATATAGTAATTACAGCTATGAAACACAGACAGCACTGAAAATACAGAGCTAAGGTATTTTATATATTAAAAGCTGACTCGCTTAATTCTAAATTAAACAATAGGTGATGCATGTATTTTGCCAGATAGGTGTTCTGCATAGTAGGTACATTTCCTAAATTAATGCTTTCCTCTCTTCCTCATCTCTTGCATTTCTTCCATGCGATGATGATGTTTTGACTCTAATTATATAGACAGATGGACAAACATATACAGTATGTATATCTATATATACAGATACATAATTTTTTATCTAATAACCTTAGTGGACTCTGATGTACCTGGAGGTGGGGGCTTGCTCTCCCACTCAGCATTCTCCATCATCTGCTTGGCAAGTCTCTCTGCATTGCACTGTTCTCTCTTCTGCTGGATCAGCTGCTGCAGTTCAGTTTTGCACGTGGTGATGCGTAGCTGGTGTGCGGATGGGGACGCTGTGCTGCTCAGGACCTGCATGGTGGCTTTCCTGGGCTGAACAACTGTTCCATCAGATGCCTGCAAGAGAGCAGCACTTAAAAACATATGCCTTACATTCTACACACAGATAAATCCCTCTCCGAAGATTTCTGGGTCACATACACTGAATAAAAATGGAAAAATCTTTTTTATTGAATCAATTAGCCATGAGTTAGCATTAAAAAAAAAAATCATACTTGCATGAAAACAACTGAAAACAGTGAAATTTATAGAAAAGATTAACCGTTCACTTATTCTACCACTTGCCTCATCTGTTCTGTATTCTGTCTGAAGAAACTGTAATCTGCTGTGCACACTTCTTAATGTGACTATTACAGAAGCAGTGATTACTCTCAAGACTGACAGAATTACAGATTAGCTCTCAAACGATTTTTCATTTATATGGGGCTTTAAAAACAAAAGTGTGAAGTGTTTCCCTCTTAGTTCAGAATGGACACTCATTTAAAACCAGTAGAAGTTAATCTTCAACTAGAATCCAAACAGAATACAGCATTCAGTGTCCAGAGACGCCTCCACAGGCTGCAGGGCTCCCAGCCCATCCTTCTGTAGCCAGTACAAAGTATTGCAAGTACAGGATGTCTAAATGCAGCTGTGATGTCACACACCAGTTCAGGTTAAAATCATGACAGCTCTTCTCTTCCTTCCAACAGCTATCAGTGCATGCAATTTGAGGAAGTGTTCCCAATGTCAAATAACCTCAAAACAAAACAAGAACACCCACCTCTATAGTCCCACTTGACTCTGAAACAATTGTATCACTTCAGTTTAGGATGAGAACATAGTATTTTTCAGGTATACCTGTGGAGAGGATGACAAAGTGGCACAAATGCCAGCTGAGGACTCTGAACGAAGTGGTTTCCCAGCCTGGATGGCTTCAGGATCAGTAGTTTGTCCATGTCCTTTGGACATCGGCTGGGTGATGTTTGTTGGTTCCAGGGACCCAAACATGCTCTTCCATTCTTCATTAACATTTGAATCTTGCTTTACATGTTTTCTAGCTGTAAGCAGTTTAGAGGGAGGGGGGGAAGGAGAGAGGAGGTGGAAGGAGAAGAAAAAAAAAACCCATCCAACATTATCATGTCAACATTCACTCAGGCTGGTCCTTACTCTGAGACTACAGTGAAGTCCAAGGTTTACATGCCAGATGGTTATTTATATACAGAGAAAACCCTCCTGCTAGGTTGTTGAGGTCAACTGACAAGGATTTATGAGGAAAGCAAAACAAAGCACTCGCCACCTGCATTCACACCTTCTTCTATAGTTGACTCATGCAATAGATCATTTCACTACAGGGACAGTTTGCATCTAGAAGGCTGCAGGGTTAGACTCCACCACATTTTTCTTACAGAATCACAGAAGGGTTTTGGTAGGAAGGGACCTTCAAAAGTCATCTAGTCCAATCACCCTGCAATAAGCAGGGACATCAGGGATAAACTTTTAACAGTACAGTATGCAAGTCATTGCTAGTACCAAATACAATCAGTTTTCCATCACAACTGCTACATCACCTGCAGATTGAAGAATGTTATCTCTGTAAACAGAACATTTGCTTCTTTTCAGTATTCCTTTAGAGTGCTTAGAACCGTAAAATAGAGAAAGAAAAATTAAAACACGGGACAAATTAAATTTGGGCAAAGTCAGTGAAGAAAAGTTAAAGGTGTGAAGACGAGTTAAAGGCATGAAGACTTTGAAGGTGACAGTTTTGGGTTAAACAAATCAGTTCAAATACATGATGTCATGTACACTAACTTTTAAATCCTGTCAACTCCTGATTTGAGACTACAAAAAAAAAAAAGAAAAATCCTATACTTCTGTACTTTCCTTTAAAATAAGACACAGAACATTTTCAGACAAGCATCCTAATTCTGGAAATAAGACGGCAGGAGCTATATAGTTTGCAGGTATTTCTGATTTTTTTTATCTAAAAACAAAGAATCTATCCATGATGTAACAGAGGAGGGACTTAAAAGTTTCAGAGAGCAAAGAGGAAGCTCAAACTGTCTGGAAAAGAAGAATTTTGAGGCCACAGAGACCTGGAATAGTTAGCAGCAAGTGGTTTTCAAAGCTGAACAAGGAAATATAAGAGGTTTTTTGAACTGAAGAAGGAGTAGGCAAAAAAAGTAAAATAGGAGTAGATGAGAAGCTGAAGAACCCTCGGGCCAAAAAGCAGGTACTTGAAGGGTGAGAAACAGTTGGCAATTCCTCAGTGGCAGCCTGATGAGTTTTCAGTTTTCTCCAGGCTACCTCAAGAAAACATCCAGGATTTTCACAGTTAGAGCTCAGCATTTCTTGAGAGGAAACAGAGAGCAGAAATGTAGCCTTCAAAATTTACACTGTTGCCATGAGTCACAGGAGTCCTGCTTATCACAACCAGCTGAACAACTGGCACATATTACTATGGCAAACGCAGTCAAAATAATGTAAAATATTCTCGGGGGGGGAAAAAAATCCCCATCTTTCAATGACCCAGAGAACATTCCACCACCTCACATTTCAAACAGCAGCAATAATTCTCTTATTGCAAACCCAGTGGGGAGGGTGATAGTCATGTATGCTGAATTACTGAGAACACCCTGAAAGAAAGGCCAAACTTCATCTATAGAGACCAAGAAATATACTAACCGCGTTTGTCATCAGGCTCCTGCTTTGTTTTAACAAGATCCACTTGTCTCCCAGTTATTCCCAGAGCTGACAAGTCAATCACCCCTTTCTGACTGCTGTCATGCAGGTGGCTCTGATCCACTATATTGGCTTTAGCTTTATTTGATTTTAACATAAAGTCTTTCAGTGCTAACAGTTTGTCTTCTTCCTCCTCAGTCATCCCCTACAGAATAAAAGAAAAGGTAATATTATTAACTTTTGAGCAATGACATGCATCAAGGCATGAAGATTTAAGAAGCAGTAAAATTAATGACTGGCTCAGAAGTGGTTAGGAGATAGCACATCTCCAGAATTCAGAGCATCACATCACTCACACAAGACATAAGGTAAGCTGCTGTAGTGTAAGAATATCCTTTGTCCTGAGGAACAGGGCTAGGAATAGCAAAAAGGCAGAACAGCATTTAATGTTGCATTGCTCTCTGGTGCAGTCTGCTTAACTGCCACCTAGACCATGCTTACAGCCCCACAAGACACAGGGAAGAAACCCACACTCAGCTACAGTCCTTTCTCCACCCAGTTCTCACTGCGCTGTGTGGGTGAGTCTTTATGTTCCCTTCTTCACACATAAGCCTCAAGACTTTCCAGCTCCATTTGCTTTTGGCACTGCATGCCTAGCTCTTCAACAAATGCATACTCCTCTATCCAACACAATGCACCACATCACATGTGTTACAAATTTGAGACATACCACCATTTTTTAAGACTTAGGTTGCATTTGCACTATATCTGACAGATTGCATAAAAATATTTAACTTCTGAACTCCTTGTCCCCCGAATCAATAGAGTTAATGGCTTGCAGGATCAGAACCTCAGACTGGGAGTCCCTCACAGCAGCAACTGCAAGGTCAGGGTCTGCAGAGGTGTACAGAGCCCGAAAGTCTCAAGCCTGACTTTCAGAGTACAAATGCAAACCAGTTACTTGTGAAAGAAGCTTCTTCAAGAGCTGTGCAATGGCAGGGTCCTCCGGGGATGGGCAGTCGCGGAGAGCTCCGGTTCGCTTCTTCTGCCGCATGTGGAGGTGTCGGAAGAGGCTTGTGATGTCCTTTGATCTTAAGACATAATCAAATATGGAACGGCTGACAGGCTCTTTGAGTACACTTAGTAGGACTATTTCTTTATCTACCTGCAATTCAAAAGGAGAGGCCACTCAACATGATGATATTCATACAAACAAGAGGAAATGTAGCAGCAAACGCTGTCGTCTTATGCCTACAGTGTTTGCCATTTCTTTCTCCTACCCTGAAAGTCAGTAACTGCACAATGGAAAATGGTAATATATAAAACAATCTCCTCCGAAAACACGGTTTAAAAACCAGTTTCCAGTTCAGACCTGGAGAGAGGCTTTCAAGCTTACAGTAAGAAAAAAAATCACTTTGGACTTCAAAATTATTGCACATTATTATACCAATAATCTAGATTCAACTTGTCTCCTGTCTTGAAGATTAGATGTGTGTTGGTCATAGCAGATTTTCTCCATTCTCTTTCACTCATTCCTGTAACAGGCTTTCCATAGCTTACTGTCTACATGAAAAACTTCAAAATGAGTCCAAAGCAAGGACTTTATTGCAATCTAACTTAATATTATCCTCTACTTGCTTACTATATTTAGTGATGTATAGCAAAGAAAAGATTTACATACTAAAATGAAACAGAAAGTGAACAAGACAAATTTATCAATCAATGCCTAAAACACAGCACAAAGTGACTAAGGACGTGTAAACAAGAAAAAATGTTATTTTAGTGAAGTTACCACCTGCAAGGCTTACAAGAAAAACATAGGATGCATTTCTCAGTGTAAGTAATGCAACTATTTCTTTTCTATTTAAACACCTGAGAGATGCAGGCTATGCGTCCTAAAGTTACAGGCAAAGGTACCTGTATGATCATATCAGCAGCATCGTGCAGGTCATTCCTAGGCATGTGCAGTTACAAAATTGCTTAATTCAAGGTGAATACTCTGCCTTTTCCCTTGGCAAAGCACTGAAACACAGGATGGTGCTGCTGAAATCACAGCACAGTAACTGCTGCCTAACAGACTGGTCATGTTTTCAGAGGGTCAGGCCCACAGTCAAATGAGTTAGCAGGGCAGGGCTGGAATACTGAGCCTGGTAGATGAAAGCACAGAACATAAACCCCCTTGTTTCACAGCCAGCTTTTCACACCTCCTAGACTCTATAAACTAGCATAGTATTGCAAGAATTTGCTTGTAAACAAGGCAGAAGAGGCTTGAATGAAAAACATATTTCTTGATTTTAGGATTTGTAAAATGTTCTGCGACAAATTTGAGACAACAGTTCTTCAAACATGGAAAGCAATAGCCATTCTGTAATCAAAAACCTCTATTGCCTCTAACCTTAACTGAAAAAAAAGTAATCTAATATTCTTATAGCCAGGACAGACTTAAGAATCATGACTAGTCAAGATTTGTTCACATTAATATTATTGGAAGTATTACCTGTATTATTGGTTGTGTGATAAAAGGATGGAGGTATGGCATTAGCTTGCAGTACACATCAGCAATATTCAAATACTGTGCTACCACAGTGATAAATCCAACTGCACCATAACATATCCAAAGATTAGGATGACACAGGAATGGTGCTGGAAGAAAAATAGACTGTTAAAATATATCATTCATACAGAAGAGAGGAGATCACCCTGCATATGGCAGCCTGCAATGTTGTTTCCTTCCATAAGGATTATTCACAAACTGAGCCTTCTCTTCTGCAGAGCACCAAGGTTAAAACACTCATACTGAGGAATTATTTCATGGATTTCACTGTGCTCATGCTGCTCAGTTTCCTTGCTGTTGCCAAAATGCATATTTTCCCTACTTGTTCATTTCAATCCCTAATTGTCAGCTACAGATTTGTAATGGAGACTAATCCAAAAATAAATCTCAACCATATTCTAGACAATTACACAGAATCCTAACACCAGTGATTTAGGGTTTTTTTCTTTTTAAGTAAATTCTTTATTCCTTCCTTCTTCTCCTCTCTTCCTTGAACAGTCAATACTTATATTCTAAGATTATCAGAAGTCCTTCTCAATTATGTGGTTTTTAAGAAGTTGTAATCAAGGACTCTTTCTAGTCATGAGATACAATCACAGATCATCTGCCTCAAATTCTGAGTGCATTTGAAAAGCCATAACAGAAAGAAGCAGCAGACTACATCTCAAAAGATCAGTTGGTATTTTCTTTTCCTTAAATAGCTGGTAAATCTTGGGCACATTAAACTGATATGCCTGACGAGGAAGGCGAGACCAACTCTGCATTCAAGGTTGTATTCAGTTAATGGGTTTTTATGGTGTTAGAAATAGGATGAGAAAGAATCATGGTTGTCTGAATTCTCTCACCCTCAAAGGCTGATGTGCAAGGGTTTGCAAGTTATGTGCCTGATGGACTACCAGAAGTAAACCAGGATTTTTTCTTTATAGCAGGTTGGCATGTAGAACAAGGAAAGATGTTAAAGCAGAAAATTTTTGAACTAAGTGTTCTTTGCTGCTGTCCTATACAAAATCAGAGAAGATGCTTCAGATTTGTTTGACCAAAGTTATTATTTTAGAGATTTGAGCACTAACATGGTCAAACTAGCAGTAGTTCCTTAACACAGTTTTGTGTAGGGCCTAAACCAGTACTATAGGTTTGCATTCTGGACAGCTAAGCTGATGGTGAAGCTCTATGTAGTACTAAGATTTTTTCTTTACTAGGAAAACAAGGTATTGGCCAGTATTTCCAACTTACCAATATCACAAGCAAACTCATAAATATGGGGCTTTTGCAAGAGCCCCAGCTGGCACATACAAGTAAGAGCATTGAGGGCTTTATAAATGACAAATTCTTCAGCATCACTGAGACCTTGCTGAAGCAGAGGTTTGAGTATTGATGAGCTTTGCCAGCCAACATAAGCAGCAACACCTGAAACATAAAGAGAACCCATGAAAATCCAAAGTACATTGATAAACACCAGAAAATTGAATGTCTTCCCATCAGAATTGAAAATAAACATAAAATAACTTTATCACTTCTAATCTAATAAGATAATAATCAATATACTTGTTCATGTATTAATGCTGGACTTTGCAACAGGTGGCTAAAAGGGAGAAATAGCACAGGTAAGAGAAATCCCCTCAGTGCCACTATTGCAGAAGGACAACTGCCCACAGCCACAGGCAGCAGCACCTGCACATACTTAAATACAAGTTAGAGAGCTCAGTTTTGAAGATGTGCAAGAGCTTTATGTAAAACAAAAATATAAATTCAGAACTTCATCTGAATTCTTCTGTGGAGGTTCTGAACAGATAATGGGAGAGGAGTTAAAAATGTAGGTTGTCTTGACTTTTACACTGTAATTGCCTTACATCTGTATGTCTTTTGCAAGAATCCAGGACGCTCTGACCTGTGCTTCAGTTACTCCAGTGCTCCTTCCAAACAGTTTCTGACAAGTTATCAAAATCACCTCTTGGGAGAGTTTGCCAGCACGGTATTTTGTGGTTTCCAGTCATAATGGAACATATAAGTGCCATAATGGCCCTGCTGGAAGTTTGATCAGGATTGTTTTTCTTGCCATGCCCCTGAAGTACCATTTCTGCCCCCAGGTACTGCAGTGGGAAAGTTTCCTTGACCCACAGTTCCTGAGCAATGACTCTCAGCAAGTCATGTGGAGTAATTTCCAACATACATGATGCATTAGATATACTTAGAAGTTGATGTCATCACTGGTAAGACTTTTTAAATCGCTATTAAGTTTTCTGAAGTGACAGGAATCTTTAAGTAAGGTTTTAAGGCACTAGAAAAAAGTTTTCCAGTTATAACTTTAGCATATACCAAAGCATAGTTTTCATCATACGAACAGATCTACAGAAGTTAATGGGAACATGCACACATGTGAAGTGATACATCTACTGGAAAGCTTGCAGAAATCTCAGTATTTGCTTGCCATAACTCATGGCAAGTGTTTTTTTTTAAGTTAGAGGTTTCAGCAAAGACTGACAAAAAAGAGCATTTAAAGTTTATTTTTATATTAACCTACCCTGGAGTTAAATGTATCAATCTCATTTGCACTCCTTGGACTAAAAGAAATATGCATTTGTATTTACATTGCTTCATCTTCACTCCCTAAAACAAATTTACAGTGAATAATTCAGCTAAGTCTTTTCCTATCAATTCTAGAAATACATATAAGAAAGGACTTTTATGTGACTTACTTTTTCATATCCTGGAAACTGTTAATTTATTTTCTCTCTACTCTGGCTGAAATCAAACACTTACCAACAATGCTGTCAAAAAAAGCTCCTCGAAGATGCCAGTCATTCTTATCATTTAAGAAAGTGATCATATGAGACAGAAGAACATCATTGGCTTTCTGACGTCCAAAAAAGACACACAGACGTGTTATTCCATTTTCCATTAGTGTCTGTTTCACAATATTCTCCGGGTCACTTAGCAAAGTCACAACTTTCTGCTGGACCATTTCATGCAAGGCTTGCAACTCTGCAAGGGACAACAGGATGAACTTTTGGGTTGGTGAGAAATAGTCTGCACACATGTCCCACCTGCTGCTGAAGGAGTTACAGTGCTGGGTCCTCCTGAAGAACACCCGACTCGGTAGGATGGGCAAGACAACTCAACCTCAACAGTTCCAACAAGGGCTTACTGAAGACTTCAGACTAAGCATGAGGTGGTGACAAGGCCAAAGAGCAGAGAAATGTCAGACAATCTTACCCAGACCAATTTGTTCTAAACTTCTTGTAACTTCAACTAAGATGATCCAGCTCATCTTATATACACAGGTGAGATGCAGATATGAAAAAGCATCAGAATGAGTCAGCACCAATGTTACAACAGTAAACACAAGGCAATTCTGGTTTGATGTTTGTTTGACTCTCAGTTTCACAATTTGTGTACTGACAACAGATCAAGAGTATGTTTTCAGTTAGGTAGATAGATTCATTTCATTAAGCATACAGAGAGGAATGTAACAACACCTGAAACAGTGAGTACTTCTAATTTCACTAAGTATCTGCAGTTACCCTAATGATCCTGCTTAAAGATTTGAGGATGACCTTGCCTATGGCTTCTACTCCATGAAGCAACTAAAAAACTGTTTCTATTAAATGGAAATAACAGTATTTTTAAGGCACTGGCTATTACTGAAAGCTGTACAAGACAGGTTCTCAAACAACTAACACAAAAATTTCAGCTACTGCAGCCCCAGCTTTACAGAGGTGATTACCATTTGCCTGCTGACAGAAGACCAGCTAATTCGCTTTCTATTGTGTTTCTGTCTGTCAGTCACATGAAAATTGCCTTCTGGGTTCAAATTTCTCATTCTTGGTTTCTAACAAGGTAAAAAGAATAGAACTACTCAAGCTTCTTTCTTCCCTGTGTTACTTCTTCAATCTCCAAGCCATTTCAATGAATAGGGGACAGTATTTTGTAGAAATACAGCCCACATGATGGGGCTTCTCTCTCACTCCTCAGCATTTCTGACCTGCCATGCCTTAAGTGAAGGAACTTAAAGAGGATTTATTTTTGCTTTTAGTATGTTTGTTGTTGTTTTATTTTAAAGTATCATTTTGCAACTAGTTAAGAGATAATTGCCTTTTTCCCAAATGGAGTACATGCAGGATGTTTACCAGCTATGATTAGTCACAGATTGATTTACTTAGCCTAGAAGAGAAATGACAGTTCTTAGCCACAAACTCTTCCCAGCTTAGAAAACTTGCCCAGCATCCTCCTAGGAATCTATGCATCACTAAAAGGCACTGGAGATGACACACAGATCACTTAATACCATCTGTCTTTCCGAAAGGAAAGAAAAAGAAAATCCATCCTTAGGATTTTAACTCATTCTCTGTGTTATTTATGATACAAAGTTTTGTTACTGCCAAATGGCATCCACACATAGATTTTCAGGCAAAAAGATAGACAAGAATTGCCAGGCATAGGAACAGAAAAGGAAGAACAACTGAAAAATACTGTACTGTGACTATGCCATAATTTGACATGTTTTCCAAAGCCAATGCTGCCTGCCACTTCAACGGAGGCAGTATTTGGAACACAGCTGTGTTTTTGCAGCTGACTTGTTTATGAGACCATAAGTGAAGCTGGATATGCAACCAGGCAGCCAGCATCACAGTCAAATACCTTTAGGACTTTTGGAGAAGAAAGGTATGCTAATTTATATACTTTTTTTGTTTTTCACAGCATTCAGAACAGAGGTGCCTGTCTCTGCATGAAGCTGTAACACACGCTTTGATACTGGTTGAGGCAAAGCATTCTTCCCATTTAACAGGAAGGCTAAGCTTTGAGGGATGAGATGGAGCAGTGCTAACTAGGAGTTTTGGCCCATCATGTGCTATCATAAGCAGGGAAGGTAAGTAGAAGTGACATTACATTACCTGTATCATAGTTATCACTAGGGTGAGATGTTTCATCTGTTTCTTCACCATTGGGTTCATTTTCCATGTTCAGATTTTTCAGCTGTACTAACTCCAGAAATCTCAGAGCTGTTTCTGCCAACAACGCTATGTTTTCTGCAAAGGAAAACATTTTGGTTAAGAGTTGTTCTACTTTGCCAGTTTACATCAGTCTGATGAACCCCCTGATGAGAGGTTACAGCCACTGACAGTACCAGTCATGATGGGTAAATGAGACTGAAATTAGACAACATGCTCTGGTCAACCCCCTTCTGCTGACCCCCAGCAAAGCTACCAAGTGCATCAAATCACACAGCGCTTTTGTAATGTAAACAAGTGGGAAAATTCTGACGATATTGAGTGCAACAAACACTCATTCAGTTCTTCTAGAACTAGCCTTAAGTGCCACCTAATCTCAGACTAGTAACTAAGTAACATGATAGAGCTTAAAAGCAAAATAGCCTGAATTAACTAACACTGCCAGGTCCTAGACTGCAACAAAATACCAATAAACCACCACACCAGCATATGTATCCTAAGGAATAACACAGTTACCCTGGAATCTACTTCCAGAATCCTTGTCCCAGGATCTATCCACAGGATTTGGCACCGCTCTGCACCGTTTGGAAGCGGCTGAAGCAACTCAGGCTGAATTATCTGGGTCAGGGCACTGCTGGCACAGGACTGATAACACTGAGGGCAGAAGTCCCTCTTTAGCCGCCGTTCTGAGTGTCATCCAAGACCACAGCAGCATGTCAGTGGAGCCTGTCCACAGCCCACACCAAATCCTCTAAGTCACCAGTCTGACCGCGTCCAAAAAGAGTACTATAATAACAGAAGTTAACTCAGAAGTTAACTACTTTTAAATATATCAATGTATTTTCTCCACTTGAAATTTCAATTGATCAAGGGGACCAAAAGCAATTGGTTCTATTAGTTAAAAATACATCTTCAATATTAGTTTTACCAGTTTACTAAGTAAATGGAATAAAAACATCACCTGAGACATTTTCAACAGAAATCTCCATTAATAACTAAAAAGTAAAATACAAAAAAAGACCAAAACCAAAACAACACACCTGAAAATAATGGTGGTCATAGCAAACAAGGATACATGGTAAATAGCAAATACTGGCATGACTACAAAGCTTCTTCCTGAACCATGCACAACTCATATCTGAATAACATATGAAGAAAACATCTGGTATGGTATAATCAAGTCTATTACACAACAAATATTGTAATTCCAGCCCCGGAATATCCAATTTCATTTTGTGGGAAAACAACTCTGAAGCACGGCATCACACCGATGCTTTAAGTTAGTTTCCTATGTATTCAGTTCAACCAGGCCACTCCAGGTAAACAATCTGACCCAATGGAAAGTCAATTCAGAAAAACTGACAGAAGCAGCAAAGGGTGGACAGTCTCAGAAAGCCCTGTTCACATGATTAGCCACTTAGAGACCACCTATACAAGTACTTTTCTCTGTTACACTCTTGCCTGTCCCTGGAATTAATCCAGGACTGCTTCCCTGAGCATGAGGCTCTGAACTCTGATGCCTCACCATAGCTGTAGTAAGGGCTATATGCTCCATCCAGACCCTAGCCCAAAGCACATGGACACATTCTGCAAGTTGCTTTAACATGCAAACTACAGAGAAAAATTGATATTAATCTTCTTAAAAATTAATTCATCTAGCAGAGAGTAAACATACTTTGTCCACAATTAAAATGTAGTTTATTTTGGGTATGAAACTACACTGAAAACCTGTTTGTTGGTATAAGTCAACTAGTTATTAAACTCCCACCACCTGCGCCAGTTACCTTAAGTGAATACAGGTATCTTTACCTGCAGTCATTTCTGAGACTTCTGGGGAGATTTACTGACAGAGAAACAGCAAGCTAGATGATGGTTTTGAACAGAGGAGAAAACAGTTAGGGCAACACAGAAAAGCCCAAGATTTGGAGTTTTGAGTGGATGCCCTCTTACCGGCATAGGCAAGCCTGACAATGGTGGCTTCGTCCTGGGCCAAGTGTGCAATTCCTGGCAGAATGTATTCTGGGTAAATGTTAATATCGTTGCGTGGCACCTCTTTGACGAGAGCGAGAACTTTAGTTAATGTCCTCACAGATTCTGCCCTCACCCTGGGCACAGAGTCGTTGCTGAAATGTAACAGATAAGGAGTGATACGATCCAGAAGAATCTCTACACTTAATCTTGGTGCTAAATGAAGGATCAGTTCCAAAGCAGCCAGTTTTGAATCACAGTATTTGAGAGTCTGTAAACAGGAAGTTATCACAGACACTAGAATAACCAGCCCATTCTCTTTTGTCTCTCCCTCAGCTTTTTCTGTGCGATCATGCCCACAGAGATTGTGAATGATGTTGTCCAGATCTTTACGTATGACCAGTATACGCTCATCAGCCGACACAAACGTTTCCTTGGCAAACTGGGCCATGTAAGGCTGAAGGAAAGTGTAAAATATTTCAGGAAATGCATTGTTACGTTGCTGTTTCAAATAATCTTCAGCTGCTAAACGTTTGTCTGGCTCACGATGGATCATCTGAGTGACCTTGAGAAACGCAGAAGTGGGAGGGAGCGGGAGAGAAAGATTAAAGGTTTAGACATTTGTAGTAGAAGAAAAAAAAAAACCCAAAGCCCAAACAATATGCAGTCTGCCACCAAAGTAGGTGAAATAAACTGCAAACAAACCACACAGATGGTTCAAATGCTGTAGTCCATCCTTACCAGCTCTCTGATACTGCGGTCTTCAATTTTGTTTAGGACTTGATCAGGGGAAAAGAGGCCATTTCTGTAAGCCAAAAGCTGAGATAAATCGAACAAGGGTACACCTTCTGTGAAGAGCTCTGCTATTACACAGCCTGGGGAACAAAAGGAAAAAAAAGTCAAAGATGTCAGAAGGTTATAAATAGACACTTTAAGTTTGCTTTTTACATGTGGACTAAATGACTCTTTGCTCAACTGAAAATAAGGCAAATGAAGTACCAAATTAATTTGCAGAAGAGAGGTAACATCTCAAGTTCCAAAACCCAGCTTTTACGCTTGATCCCCAAAATATGTCCCAAGTAATTTATTACAAACATGACAACAGAAGAGGAGTTTGCAATTAGGAAACACAAGGCCGTCACTTCAACCACCTGCCAGCTGGAAAACACATCGCCAGTAAATGAATCCACATCACTGTCACGTGGAAAAAGAGTGCTGGTAAGTCAGCATGGATTGGGCAGTAGGTCAAAACTAAGCAGTCCTTTTAACAGAAGGTAAAGAAATAACCTCTGCTTCCACAGCTGATGCTGGGAGACAGCATATATTCACTCAAACATAACTGCCAAACACAGACCCCCATGCTGTGTACATGACACAAGTCCTCTTCAAAGAACCCTGTCCTGCAGTTTGCCCCCAATGGTCTGCTTTGTCACTGGAGTGTCCTGGAAGTTTGACCATGAGAGCAGCTTGTAAAATGAAGTAACCATTTCCTTTAAATTCATATTTTCAATCATTTTAAGGGGGAAAAAAAAAGCCAAACTTTCAGCTTTCCAACTGCTCAAGGCAGGCTCCCCCATTCAAACTCCAGCAAATATTTGCCAGTGGGACTATGACAGGAGCTTGCTCCAACTTCCTGCCTGTGGAGCAAATGAAATGAGACGAGGCTTCTAAAGCCAATATTGCCAAATTACCCCAAAACTAGTCCCCAAGCAACTGGACCACTAACTGGTTCATCCTCTCTGGTCCCATGAGGCACATGCTTCTCAGCCACGAGAAGATGATGGTCTGTGCCTTGCAGAACCACCTCTTTCCCAGAGCAGAGTTGAGCCATATCAGAGTAGTTTGTGATTTCCCTCCTCAGATAACAGTGATGCACTTGAGCTGTGTAGCTTACTGTGTGGTGCCTGTACTTTTTCTGTGAATGAAAAAAGCTTTCGGTTGGGTCTTATGTTTATAATAAGCCCACTGCAAAACAAAACAAAAAGAACCAAAACAAAACAAAACCCCACAAACAACAACAAAAAACCTCCAAAATCAACTTTTCTGCACTGCATTTCACAGCGGTTTCTCCTGGTAGGTCCAAGTACCTGCAGAAAAGATATCCATTGCCCGTTTTAGCTCCCCTCTTGTTCGCTGGTTGCTGTTTGCCAAGTCTACCAGAGGAGTTGAGGGGTCCCGCATGTTTTCCAGCTCCGTGGCAAACATGCCGCCATCCACAAAGCGCTCGGGAGCGATGTAACACGTTCTCCTCCGCGATGTGTCAAAGAAATAGTTGAAGTCAGCGGGATTGTCTTCCGGAAGGTAGGTTGGTTTGAAACTGGCGAAGTCAGTGAGGAGGACCCAGTTCCAGCTGGTGACCATGATGTTCTCTGTTTTGATGTCCCCGTGGCGCACTCCGGACTTGTGCGCCTGGTCCACCGCGGTGAGGATCTGGAAGGCGATCCACCTTTTCTCGATGTTGTTCAGGAACGGCCTGGTACTAATCCTGTCGTAGAGGTTGTCCCGGACGTACTGCCTGAAGAGCATGGCGGCCTTCTCGGACAGGGTGGCTTTCTGGAAGGGAAGGCAGTTCTGCGCAGAGTGCAGCCTTATCTTCAGCTCCTCCAGCTCCTGCTTGTAGCTCGTCAGGGGCAGCGTCGGATCCTGGATGGCGAACACCTTCACCACCACCAGCCCCTCGCGGTGCTTGGCCCGGGCCACCTTGAAGAAGCGGGTGCTGCCCAGGCTCTTGTCATACTCGAAGTCGTGGATGTCCGAGAAGTAGCTGTCCACCGAGAGGATCTGCGAGGGGGCGATGCCGGCCAGCTGGTTCCCCANNNNCCCCCCTTGCACCGCCCCCCTTGCACCGCCCTTCTTGCACCGCACCGCCCTCCCTCGGACCGCACCGCCCTGTCCTGCCCCGCACCGCTCTCCCTTGCACCGCCCTCCCCCGGACCGCACCGCCCTCCCCACGCGTACATGGTCCGAAAGTGCCTGCCCCCCGGGGGTCAGTGCCCGCACACAGGAGTCTTACCCCGGCACGCGGTTTCCACCAGCCGCGCACGATGTCGCTCAATGGCGCAGTCCAAAGCGGCTCGGGGTTTGCCTGTGAGGGATGCTTGCCGGCAGGAATCTCCCACCAGCAATGGACATCTGCAGGGTCAGCCTGCCCCGGGACAGAAATCCTAGCCCAGACCCAAGGGTTATGGCCAGGACCGGGGTGAGGAGAGTGGGAAGCAGGGAACCTATAGGCATTGATGCCTAGGCACAGTTCCTTCTGGAGTTCCTTGTGCCATGTTTTTCCCTTGGGAATCACATCATCTGGACATAGCTATTCCACTTATAAGACCTTTACCTGGATGGCAAGCAGTGTATGCATCAAGTACTGCCCAGGGGGATCTGGAAGAGAAGGAAAATAGAGTCTGTTTTCTTCTCTGCTTGAGGCTTGGCAGTTTGGGTTTTGTGCTCTCACACTGTGAACAGCACTGTGTAGCTCCTGTCAGAAGGGAATGTGGAGTTGTGACTCCTGTGCTCCCTTCTGGACTTTGAAACAGACTGTAGGCTAATGGTACCTTGTTCTGGTCACTCTCAATTTCCTAAAATGTCATTCCCTCCTTTTAGGACATAACATGGATGGAGAAAGCTGTGTGGGAAGAAAACTGAGTGGATGCTGAAAGTCTGTATCTAAGTTGGAGGTTGATTGTCTTGTAAGTTACTAAGAGAGTAATCAGAAAACGTCCATTGGCTTGTCTGCAAAACAGTTATATAGAGGTTGCTTTCTGTGATAGAAAAAGTAAATGAATTTAAAGGAGAAAGGTTTTCTCAGTTGAATCATACACAAGGAGTACAAGTTCAGAAGGAAGCATCTGTGGCTGTTCAATAAGCATAATTCCAATGAAAATTACTTTAATGATGCTCTGGCCATGTGTTCAGTGCAGAACAGAATGCTGTGACTTACTTCCTGCTCCAGTTCATCAAACTGTGACTATAGCTACAGCAGCCCTCAGTCAAGGTCTAGAAACTGTCAGGGTTTGGTCAGAAGAAGGCCAGCCCACCCCGATGACGTGCTTCTTAAGCTTTTTGAGCAGAAAAGACTTTGCTGCTAACAATGGAAGAGCCTACAGCTCCCAAAACAGAGTGCAGGAGTGACTGACCAGCCATCTCAGTTGGAAAGGGATAGCAGACACCACATGGTCAAGCTGCAGACTTGGCTGGAGAGGAGTATCTGCCAGCCCCTGCAGCTTAGCTGTGCTCTCCTGCCTTTGATCACAGGAGCTAAGTCCCGTTTTCAGAGCTCTTTGTGACAGCCACAGCCAGACTTTGCCTGAGCAGGGCCGTTAGCCCCTGTCTCCAAGCTGAGACTTATTGTCTGTGCACACCATCGTGCTGGGCTGGAGTCACAGTTCAAGCCAGTTTTTCAGCCACCTGTGTTAGGGGGACAGCCTCCACAGTACTGCCAGCAGTACAGGGTGAGCAGGCACGGGGGCTGAGACGAATACAGGGGCACATTTGCATGCTTTCTAATTAGAGTTAAATCTAGTTATGCTAAACTGGCCATGAGTGGAGAAGGCCAAGTTGTAGCTTCAGAGAAATAAAATGGAAAAAGGGATTTGTGTATGTGCTCTTCTCCTTCCATTCCTCCTCATACTAGGTCATATACTGTCTAAGTGCTCTTCCAAATGAAAATCAAATAGAAAGCAAAACATAACTTCGCTGTGGCATCTTTGGTCAGCATTTATTCAGATGGATGCAAGAAGTAAGAAGAGATACTTAGTGGTGGCTGTTGACTGCTGAAGTTAACAGAAATTATATAAGCTACTGAATATATTGTTATCTTTTCCCTTGCCTTCAAAATCTGTTTCCCTTCTAAAGCAAACATCCTTGGGTATCTATGCAAATGGTTTTGCCTTTCATCATTTCTTGAAAATGTCAGAACGCTGCTGCTTCTGCGGAGCTGAACTTAGATACAGAAAAGCAAAAAGCACTGTTCTATCAGAAGTCTCATTTAAATCATGGATGAGGACTGGAAATAGCCTGTAAACTGATTTTGCTCAGTGTTGTGTCCTATACACATCTAACACTCCTGCTCCAGTACCAAGAATTCATTCCTATTCACTCATTCCAGGACTTATGGGGGTATTTGTGTTGTATGAAACCAAAAATGCTCTGAAAGATTTAGTAAATCTTCACTCTAAAGCATCTTGGAATAAGAACAAAGCTTCTGAAACTCTCAAATTCATATGTTTTCCTAAAAAGGGCTTGGGAAATTTTAATTTATATATTCTGATTCTCTCTGCCAGCATTTTGGATAATTTATTATTTTAAAAATGATTTATAGATATGTCAGTTGACTTTCTAATAATGCCGCTTTTTCATTGCTGGTTTTCAAAGGGGTTCAATATCTGTCCTTATCACCCCTGAGTTAGTATGTGTAAACATTTTCAAACCTCCTGCAACAACATTCAGCACTACCACATCTTCTGACAGTCTGTCCTGCTGATTTAGCAAGACTTCACTGCATGCAATATGGCAGTGATCCCAGGGACTTAAACGGGTGAGAGAAATGGTTTACAGAATACTTTATTTAAAAGTACCTGAAGCAGAAGAATTGCCCAAAGTTTAGTCTCCAGGCTGATATACTGACAGATTTGTCCCCTAGTCATGTGCTAATTGTTTCGGGAAGAGAATCACTTGCTCCTGGATCCTTCTACCAAAGCAGCATGTACAAAATAAATTTCACAAAACTCAGCAAGAGACCATATGGAAGGAGGAAATGGTATTTATTTTAAACAAAGTTGATTTCAGTCACCAACACATTGTGTTGTAGATGTCACTCCCGTGCACTCCCACACCATGTACTGAGAAACATCCAGACATGTGTGATACTTTCATACACACTCCTCTGTTTCATTCAGACCAAGCTTAGTATTTCTGCCACATACATTCCCACCATTAGGTTATACTAGCGCAATTTTCTTCTGGCTCTGCAGCTCCTTTTAACTTTGGGAATGAAAAAGAGAAAGCTGGAAATTGTGCCGGGCAACCTCTATTACACTCCTTAAAAACATAAGCCCTGAACATACCTGCAAGCTGTGGACAGTGGCTGTAACCACCCCTTGCAGTGAGAGGGGAGCAGTAAGAGCGCTTCTCTTTTTGTTTTGCAGAACTATGGAAATTCACAGGGAGAAATGTCAGCCTGTTCTGAGCTTCACATGAAAGCTGGGTAAGTCTTTAATCTCAAGGACTAAACTCTGTAAATTTCTCCTTTTCTGCGTTTGATTCCTCTGCCTGAGGCTCAGAAATGGCTGTTCTGATCTCTGGGTCTTGGCCTCGGAGCAGGCAGACCGTGGGGTGGGTGAGCATTGGGGTGCCGGGGGCTCACAGCCAGCTGTGACCCCTCTGAAATGCCAAGTGTTTCCAAGCAAGCTGGGAGGTTTTGTGTGTTTCATCTGTTTATTTTGTATGCTTGTAAGAATTTGGGAGGGCTTAACGGAGTAGCTAGCACATTTTGGGAACCTGTTTTATATAGGCAGGTTTTACAGAGAGCAGAAGCCCTCCCAAAACAATTGTAACTCACCATTTCCAAGGCATCAGCTTCCTTGTTCCTGTCTCAGCAGGAAATAATTTTGTGAAGAGATAGAGGTGACTGTTCAAGCACCTGCTGACAAAAGGCTGACTTTATGTTGCAAACTATCCTTTGCTGGAATTGCAGAGGCAAAAGATAGAACAGAACTGGGGTTGAACATAAAATTTCCTGGAAAAGAATCAGTAAGCAGGTGCTGGTTGCTGTGAAATCTGAATCAAATGAAAAGTGATTCCTCTCTTGCAAGGGAGATGATGATATGAGTGTGAGCTTTTTGAGAACAGGTACACTTTGGAGCAAGCCTAATGAGAAAACTCAGCGTGCCTGGCACACAACTGACTAGAGGACTGGAATGGTAACATCTGTGGAGATGATGCAGAGCTGGAAACATCTGGTTGGCCAGTGCTGTTAGTTATGGGAATGTCAGTGGAAAGGTCAGTGAAATAGTTATGGCCAGTCCTATAACTGAGCGTAATTGCCTTCTAGACTCGTGTGTGAGAACAACCACCATGGTACTGGGTTTGTCCCCATGAGAAAGGACTGGGAATAGAATCTCTGCTCTTTGTGACCTCCTCACGTGGGACATACAGCATTAAAAACAGTTGCAGCTTGTTCTCTCATGACAACTTCCTGGCAGAGACAGAAGCAGTAATGCTTATACTGTGATATCAAGCAGTGCCCTTTCTTCTTCTCCCTTCCCCACTGAAACACTAAAATACCAGGGAAACACACTCCTAGAGTCTTCTGTGTTGCTGCAGTCCAACTGTGTTTAGTTTTAAATTCTGATCTGAATACAACTGACACTGTCAAAGATTTTGGTTTTTCAAATTCGAGAGGAAAATTATTGATTCAGACCCATCTTTAGTGAATGATCCTTTATCAGATGCCAGGGATAGTTAGACAGATCAGAACATAACTAGGTACATCAGTGCAATATTAAGCTATTAGTCACTCTTGCTTAATGGTGAAATGCATGACAGTTTCTGGTTTTGATTGGCATCTCCATTACCTGCTCCCAGTAAACAGCTTGTTGGCCTCTTTTTTTTTTTTTTTTTTCCAATAGAAATTTGCACTCCACCTTCCACACAATGTAGTTACCCAGCCTAATGTGTGATGCAACTAATAAATGAGCAGCTGCCATGGCTACTGTAGCCGTAAAAACACAAAGAAAAGCTCTTCAGCTTTTAAGGAGTGGCTGGAGGCAGGTAATTAACCTTGGCTTCACTCCTTGCACGCAAAGCCCGTGGAAAGCAACACACGGGGCTTCCCTGTGGCTTTTGCTTTTATGAGCACGTACTTCAAGGATTGCAATGCCACTGCCATTTCTGGGTGCAGCAAGAGAGTAAGAAAAATCAGGGCTGAGAGCTGTAAGACTCAGTAGATTTCTCTTTAGCAAATCCAGTTTTAATTAAGCTGGCGATAACAAAGGGGTCTTAAAAATATAATAGCAGATTAATCTTTGAATTCCTACTCCTGCTTCGTTCCCCTATTTTCAGGCTTTACTCTTTCATGCTGTTCTCTCCACTGCTGCAAGAAAAGCACTTCTAATGCATCCAGGAGTAGGAGGGTGTTCACTGAAAGATCTTGGTTCTTTTCATATCAATGCATTGTCATTTATGCACCTTAATACGCTGGTCCTCTATTTTTAAAGAATCTCTGATATTATAGAGCTGTTTAAAAATTGCTTTTTTAGCATGCAGGATAAATCATATTCTCCAATGTATCAGATTGTTATTTGTCTGTCAGCCCGCAGTAAGAGGTCTGATTTCTGCCCACCAACTTCACTGCGAAGTTCTCAGTTGCCTATAATGAGGGTAAAATTGGGTCCGAGAGTGTTAAATTATATCTCCTCCAGCACAGAAGAGCATACCCAGACTTGCATCCACATCACTCTATTTGCAAACAACAGTGAAATTCTTTTTGAGTTTCACTGAGCCATGACAACATGATGGTCTCTTAGAGCTGTAGACTGGATTTCAGGGCAGAAATTGCTACTACCAGCTAGTTTGAATTCTTATAGAGAGAGGAAAAAATTCAGCCAGAAACTTGCTCCAAACCTGTACATCTTCTATAGCCTCTTTGTCTCAATAACAAAAACCTCTTACCTGGAAAGCTACTGGTGTTGGTTTATGGAAGTATATTTTATTTCTGTCTCTCTCTTGTGTCTCGTTCAGAACTTACTCACTTGTCTCTGAAATTCAAACCATTCGTAGTTGCTCTTTAAAGGTCAGCGATAATTTTAAGTTGCTATAAAATTAAGCTGAAGCTGAAGTTGCATTTTCACTCTTACCGTTCAACTAGTATACTTTAAAGTGTGTGGGGCTTTGGACTGAACAGTGATATAAATCAAAACAAATACTTGGCTGACTTACTTGGGTATCTTCCTTCAGCAATCTGTTTCTAGCTCACAGTGTGGCTTTCTTTGCCACTGGGATACCTGATTCTTTTCCTGCCAGTTTTTTTTTTTTTAGTGGTTTGGGTGTTGTTGTTGTTTTTGTTTTTACATCTTCTGTCTGAAGCAAAAAATTACCTAGGCTCAGCAGATAAATACTGTAATTTGTGATTTCTCAACATTCCAGTCACCAGTTTTCAAGCTTCTTTGACTTTTGCCACTGCAGTCGACATGTTTGGAAAAAAATACTGCTTATTACCTAACTTGTCTGGTTCTCTATAGTTATTTTTTTCTGAGACAAAAAATTATGGTGATAAGTGCTGGCATTGACTCACACTGCTGCTTTTGTGCCCAACCTGCCTATCTGCTGACTTCAATCAGGCTGCTAATGTAAGGTTTGCAAGCCTCTGCAAGAAAATATGCACGGCTCCTTCTTATAGAAGCCCTTCCTTTAAAAATCCCCATAGCTTTCAGTTCATCTCCATTCTTTCCCCAGCCCCTCAGTTTCCTAACTGTGTTTTCTATGGCCTTACTCCTAAGGCATATTTGAGCCTTGCATAATGCCTAACTGGGGAGGAGGGAACTGCAGCTGACTTGGGGTGACTTGATTCCTCTAGAAAGGTTCAGTTTTAGGTGTTCTCTGGGCTTCTGCAGCCTTTAAAAAGGATGACTGGGGTGCTTTGTTGTCCTTCGGTTGTTTTTAATTGATTTAAGTGTCTTTTAAACCTGGGGACATTTGGTACAGCAAGTGAAGGGAAATAATGATCTCAGCATGTTTTGAAAATACCTTTGAAAAGCATCAGAGTGCAACCTGCAGGGAAAATACCTGTAGGTTTGGGGCGGTTGTGTTTGCAGCCCTGGGTCATATGGAGAATCTCTCAGCACGCACACTGCAGACCGCTAGAATAAAAAATGCAAACTGAGGAGCTAAACAGCTGGATTTTCTCCTGTAGAAGAATCCAATACAGTCATTCTGTAAAACAGCATATTGCAACTTGTCCTGGTCAAAATCTGAGTAGGGAAAGAACAGTAAGAGTGAGCTGGGTGGGAGGCATTGCATCTACATGGCTCAGTGCTGGCAAACTGGCTTCAGCTCTAAGATTGGAAGGAGACTTCAAGCTCCTCCTGGGCCATACTTCTTCAGCAAAGCCATTGGATGGCAGAAATACAGTAGGAAAGACCACTTAGGGAGTCAGAGTTATGGCAGATTATTAAAAAATGTGCCGGTGTAAGGAAATGCCTCTTCTTAGCACCCAGAGCCAGGCACAGTCCTTGTCCATGTGCTGTTTGACTACAGGACCAGGTTGTGCCTCATACAAGAGCAGTGCTGACAATCTCCAAGGCCCAGTCTCCAGCATGTGCTGCAGGTCAACTGGCACCACAGCACTGTATGAGGAAAACATCTTTCCTTCCTTCAGGAAAAAACCCCACTGCTTTAGAAGCAGCAGGATGAATTCTGCTATGCTTTCATTTTTTAAACTAATTTTATATTAGAGTATAAACAAGATTATTTTAAAGCAAGATTTTTCATTCCCAGCCTGCAAAAGATTCTGTTTTCCAGCTGCTGGAAAATATCATGAGCTGATCCTGTAATGAACTCTCTCATGTAAGAATTGCCTCATTATCATTAAATGTTGCCAGCTCTTAGATTTGTGTTCTGCTTCATAAATTCCAAAAAGCAGCTCAATGTATTTATAAGCTATTTCCCTGTTTTAAAAGGAACTGGAGTCTATTCCAGGACCCAAGCCAGATCCCTTACAGTTTAAATGAAGATAGATTGCCGTGAGCTTATTTCAAAAGATGAAGAAAAAGTTTTTGCAGAGCAATTTCTCTTTTTCTATCTCTCTCTCTCTTTCTTTTTTAACATGTGCTTTTTATGTTTTTGAAGAACAGTGAGTAAGTCCAGCAAAACTACACTATTGTGTGTGCCCACTGGTAAAGTAGTAATATTATAATATTTTATTTTCCCTCAGCAAAAGGCAAAAAAAGAGCCAGAATCCATTCTCTCTGGTTCTGCATACCAGCTCCATAGGGCTCAATTCACTCCAAAATAAAGTGAAGCAGCTTGGCAGGAACTAATGATGAGGTCTGGTGGATTTTTCTCACCAGTTTTTAATTTGAATATAATCCGGGTCAATGTTGAACACTTTAGGTCAGCTCTGTGTTGTTTGACTTCTATAAAACAATGAAAATCTCTTCTAAATCATGAGTGGTTACTGTGATTTTTTCACTTTTATTGGCAGCCCGAAGTACAGTATAGGAAAAAGAGGAAATTTTCTTTTCTTACCTAGAAAGATTTAGGCAGAGCAACACAACAGGTTTCTACTGCTGTTCGTGTTGCCCTTAAGAAATAGAAGGGAATTTACTATAGGCTGCAAAAGTGCTTCACAAAACTAAATTTGCCAAGGAGAACGTCAGTTCTGAACTGTGGACCTTCCAAATACCCGGGAGATCTGCCTGGGCAAAACAGCAGTGTTGGATCTTGGTAGACAGTGTTACACACATGATGGATTTAACTAATAAATCTTTCCAAAAGGAGATGGAGAAGGGAAAAACCTATCAAGCAGTTGGGCATTTCTCATTTTCCATTAAAAACTGTCTGCTTCCAGCATGTCCAGGCAAATTTAAACAGATGAAAGGGTCAACTAAACAATGATTGTGTATGTACATAAATTAAGGCATGAGAGCTTCCAGTAATTTAATTTAGCTATTAAAATGCTGCTGTAATTTTGACTTTGAGAAAGCAAGTGCCTTAGAAGGATCAGAAGGCAGTATCTCATGGCAAACAACCAAAATTAGATGAGTTCAAAGATGCAAGAGGATATGTATTCAGTCTGTTCAAGGGGGAGCATGCAGCTGGGTCCTAATAAAAAGAAATAATTGAATTTATTTGATCTCCTAGGGTTCTTTCCCTCATAATCTATGCAGGACAGCATTTTTTGATGTTATGACTTCTTTTTTTTTTATAAAGTCTTTCAAAACAAGGCCTAGTGTCAAGAACCCCTTTTTTTTCCAGCATTAGCCCTGACATTTGGCTGTTGGCATGTCCATCACATTGTGTCCCTTCTGCACTGCTCCCAGGGAACTGCACAGCAGGCAGGACAGCAGGACAGCCAGGAGGGCCATGGCTGAACGTGGAGTATGGGTTTCCCATCCCTACAGGGCAGAAGGAGACAGAGAGGGAAAGCATCAGTGCTGGGAGAAGCTTCCAGCTGAATTGATGCTTCCTCCAGGAGACCACTGGACTCTCCACAGGGACTTGTTTTATTGTCTGATCCCAAAATTGAATTTTTCTCATCATCCCCTGGTTGGAAGTAGAGCACATAAAACAGGCTGCAAGTCCAAGTGTGGGTATATAAAGAAATTAACCCTAGTGCTCTGTTCAGCCATTGCTTGGTGTTCCTTTCAGTTGAGAAAGAAAGTGTATTTTCTTCCAGATTTTCCTCAGAAAACCCGTTAACAGTTATCATTTCTTATTGCAAGAAGGGATGAAAAATTTGGCATCTGAACATCATCACTTTGTTGTACCTGAGCAAAAACGTATCCCCACACTTCACAAAACCAGAACCCATGGACAGAACAGTGGTAGCACTTTGAAGTGCTATTTAGGCTGTCAATTCTCTTTCCATAAATGTTTTTAAATCAGGGATTTAAATTAAGCACTCACATTAATCACTCTCAAACTAATCAGTGAATTGATTCCAAATCTGGCAGTCAGTCAGTGTTGATACAAGATTTGCTGCACGTATACTCACAAATTTTGTTTGCACGGTATTTTATTGCAAATATAAAAAGGCAAATGCAGTTGTCAATTATGAATTAAATTGAATCAGGATAAACTGAAGCACGAAACTGGTGTATATACACTCAGCAGCCTGTCAGTATGGACAAAATTACCTGTGAGTTAACATCTTATTTGATAGATCTTCTTGTAAATAATAAATGACCTTTTCTTTCTGCAAACGACTTGAACCGTGTTCATCATTTGAGATTCTTTACATTATTCACAGTGCAGAAACTCAGATGGAGAAAATATTCAGGAGATCCTGCATAGTTTATATGAAGATTCCATGCTGATCTTTTGTACATATACCTTCCTATTTTACTAGTAAATTTACGTGATTTTTTTATTAATCAGGAAAGTCATGGTCTTCTCCTTCTTTGGGGCATTCCAATACTGTAAGTATTCGAAAGTACGATTTGAGTAACAAGAATCATAGAACAGTTTGGGTTGGAGGGACATTTAAAGACCATCTAGTCCAACCCTCTACCATGGACAAGGACACCTTCCACCAAACCAGGTTGCTCAGAGCCACATCCAACCTGTCCTTGAGCATTTCTCATGATGGGGCATCCACAACTGCTCTTGGCAACCCCCTCCGGTGCCTCACCACCCTCAGCATTAAAAGTGCCTTCCTTATATCCAGTCTAAACCTTCCCTCTTCCAGTTTAAAACCATTGCCCCATGTCCCGTCACTACAGGAAAGCTGGTATCTTTTTCACTCGAGTAATGCCTGCAGTTTGCTCTGTGCTTCAGAAAGTAAGAACTTTCCAGCAGTGCTGCTACACTTCTACAACTTCTGGGGCTGATATGCCAAGGAGTAAATTTTTTCTTGGGCGCAGTCTGGCTCAACGTGGGTCCTGGAGAAGCCATGGCAGAAAAAAGGAAGGAAGACAAAAGGTGTGAAGAGCACACAGCCAACTCCTAAGAGACAAAATAGTCCCATTCCTTGTTACTGAAGACAGTAACAAACAGAAATCTGTCTTTGTAGCTAAAGCTGGTTACTTTCTAACCTTGACATGCTTCAAAAGGAATTATTTCTATGGTGTAGCCAACAATAACAGGTTGTTATCTGATGAAGACAGTGGTACCTGAGTGATGCAGAGCTTGGCCTGTATGTTTACTCCCAAAAGTGCCAAACAACAGGATATCCCTGTGTAGGAAGGAAATTCCATGTCCTTACTGGAAGAGTTTTGTGGCCAAAAAGAGGAAAACAAAATCTACCGTGAAAGAAAAAAAAGAACTCTAAGGTTTTGCACACCCTAAAAATCTCCACAGGAACAGCCAGGTTTGGCTTTAGGATCTTGCAATTACACGGGGGCTGCTGAAAGTAAAGCTACTTATTAGCTATTCATTAATTCCTTTCTAGAAGTAATTTATTCTGCTTGCTTTTTTTTTTTTTTTCCTTCTTCTCTCAAACAGACATTCTTCCTCTGGTTTTTGTGGCAGATAACCTGCAGGCCTAAATTGAAATTGGGTTTGTGCCCTTATTTCTAGAGTGATTTGGATTGGTGGTGTATCACTGGAAAAAACAGCTATCACAGCTGCTGGGCAATTTTAATAATGATTTAGTCACTTTTCCCTTGTTTATTGTGGACTTCTTGTCTTAGTTTCATATTTTATTTCTCTAAATCTAAACATCCGGTTTATAAATACATAATCATTTACTGTAAACAAAACATAGATTTCTTCCACTAGTGGTTTGTAATAGTTGCATAAAATTTAAAAGGAAAAAAAGCAGCCTGATATACTGAGGAATGTATAATATCTGCAAGATATCTTCTTAATTGCTCTGACCCGTACTGTTCAACACATAGGCTTTGTTTTTCTCACTCAAAGGCCTGCAGGAACATCACACCTGCACATCTGATTACCTAAAGCTAAGCAAATCTGAGCATTAATTCAGCAGAATCCTCTGAACTGGTAGACTGCCAACTCAATTAAACATCTGTCCTGATAAGGAGAGACTCAAATGCTTCTGCAAAGACTTGCCATGGCATGGAGTAGCCACCAAAGTACAACTGCTGCAATAAGGGAATTGTCCACAGCATTTCATTCGTCTTTGGTATTTATTTCCTGGTTATGACCATGTTTGTGACTCTGTTTGTGAGGGAAGTTTGGCATTTCACACTGATTTCAGAGCTTGTAATACTTAATTCCCTGTGTCACTGAATGGTAAGCAGTTCCACTAAGTATAATTGTGCTAAATGAGCATCCACGGAGATGTCCTGGTTAAAAGTTTTTCCTGTATCAACCATTATATACAAATACCACAATCCTGACAGAAAAAAAACCCAGAAACCTGAGCAATAGCCAAGAGAAGGAATTTGTAGTTGCTTTTCAGAACAGCAGGGAGGGAAGTGGCTTCACACCAGCATCTCACGGGACAGGGAAGATTACTTTTCTCAGCTAAGTCAGCAAAGTGGTCATGGTCTCTGGGCACTGCTATTTGATACAGGCTTTTCCCTAAAAGAGATGCGTGACCCTTAGCAGAATCCTGACTTTCAGAATGCTCAGCTCTCTTGCTGAATGGAAATTGTCTGTAATGCTGGTGTTTCTCTGGCTTCCTCTGAGCACCGTGCACGAGAACAGTTTGCCACAAAAATTCTTCAAACGATCCTCTTAAGGATTAATGCTGGGAGAAGGCTTTTCCCTTTCTGTGCTGTTATGCTTAACAGCCAATTAGCCCACGGTGTCAAGGCTAACGTGATAACTGTGGGCCAGACATTTCTCATGAGGAGGAAGGAATAATTTAAAACCGTCATTAGGGGCTGCAAGGTCTTGAAAATAGAAATTCTTTTCACCTTATCTATAACTTTAGATAATTGTGCTACAGTATTCCTTCCAATTTAGTGCTCGTTTCTGGAGTCACTGGGTGAAATAACAAGCTGACATCTGTACTGTATCATATGCTTGATTACCTGTATGCAGAAAGAGGCAGAGAACTATTTCAGATAACCAAGTGATTTCATGCTTGAGGGAATTTCCAATATAATTAATCAGCATCTCAGGACATTGAACTGTTGGCTTAAAGAGGATTTTTGGCTAATTGGGGTTC
Organism: Scytalopus superciliaris; assembly: GCA_013400415.1. Lineage (NCBI taxonomy): Eukaryota > Metazoa > Chordata > Aves > Passeriformes > Rhinocryptidae > Scytalopus > Scytalopus superciliaris. The sequence goes on from VXBX01004392.1 coordinate 210,614, forward strand.
ACTAACTCAGGTTACATAGAATGCAGAGCAAGCTTTAGTTGGGTGTTGAAGCCTTACACTGAAGGGTGTTCCAGAGGATTATTTGAAAGAATGTTTTTCTTATCTAATAATTAGCCTCTTAATCATCCTTAATTACTAGCCGTTTGATTGTTGTTTTCTCATGTCCAGTAAGCTAAACTGACAGAAAATCATCTTCCTTTATATAAAAGGAAGAGTAAGAGCTGGTCCTTACTTAAGCACAGAGAAACTTTGAGTTAAAAAAACCACTTTGACTCCATTAGTGTTAAAGTATTATTCATTCATATTCATGTGCACAAATCAAACAAACATTTATTTTGGATCTACCCTGGTACAATCTCTCTTTCACAGTATGCTTCAGTCAAAGCACCAGAACTGTGTTAGATAGGAAGGAAAAATGAACTCCAGAAGGAGGAATCTCCTCTGGTCATGCCTTTTCCCAACTTCTAGTCATTCAAATCAGGATACCTGCAATGAAGAACTTCACAGCTAATTTTCAGAGTTAAGAAAAAAGAGTGATGGACTTTCCCAGGTAACCAGGCAAGATGAGCTGAATTCTCTGGAGGGGAAGGTTTTATAGCACAACATTGCCTCCCAGACACGACCATTTATGCTACTCTTACTGCATGATGAGAGGAAAAAATACTACCATATAGCAAATTGCTTTTCCACCCACCTCCTACATACCACACCCTCATTCACACTTCTTGGCAACTCCTATGCAACGGCACAAGCATCCCTATATTGGCCTGACATGTTGGATAGTGCTTAAGACTAGAAAACAGATTTTGTAACATTTTCCTTCATATTTTCATGTGCTAGTAACAGGAGCACATGATCCCTAATTCCTGAGGTACAGCATCACTCCTTCTCCCATGCCAAGCCTTTTCTGAGCAGGCTTGACAGGCTTTGCAACTGCAATAGTTATTTTTCTGTAATATCTATAGACAGGGACTAAGCTAATACTGTCAAATCACCCTTCAGATCTGCAAATGTGAAAGGCCAGTGTAATATCTTATGATGCCATAGTATCATGTAATGCTTGGTCCTGGGCATGGGTTTTAACATCCTTTGCCACAGCATTCCTACAGACTTTCAGGGCGGTTTTGAGTGAGGTTGTTAAAATTGTCTCAGGAGCTCATGACTTTTAACATTTCCTTCTTTTAAGTTTAGTTTTTAATTATCACTTGTTTAATTCTCTTTGGGAATTAATGCTCTTTTCCAGGAAATGAATGAAAGAACTTGGGTTATACATGGGGTTTATATTCTTAAGACATTGCAGGATGAATTCATAACCAGGGGCACATTTTAACCAACAGATCATTGTCAACTTAACTGACCATTAGGCTGGCCCATGTGTCACTCAGGGAAGTTGTGTAATTTCCACTCCTGAAAATCTTTGTTTCCAGAACAAACAAGCACTGTGAGGAATAATATACACAACATTTAGGACAGAGCAATAGTCTATGTCAATGTGTCTCCAATTTTGCTAGTTGAAGAACAAGCCAAAATTTAAACAAAGAAAGATTTATGTTACTTGGTTTTGTCATAATTTTCTTGTAATAACAATACAACACATGAATTGAAATGGGTTATTCATGCTTTTGTTTTTATACTGTCATTTTTATTAATGTGTTTGCTTACATTCGGCTGTACATTTTGCTAATATTTAGTGATTTTAAATCGTTCAGTAAATGTGCTGTCTAAGATCTGATGAGTCAGTGGTGAGAAGTTGAGAAGCATTCATCTGGATAACTTCTACAGGTCCTTTTGATCCATTTGCTTTACAACTCTTTGCTATGTAGCCATTTTCAAGTAGTTGTTCCTTGACACCCGACTTGAACCATTCACTCCAGAGTAGTAAGAGTGAGGATGCAGAATCTTCCCCTGCATTCTCCTGCTCTGTTTACACCCACTGTTAAGCTACCAGGGCAAACAGAAATATTTACTGATGCTTTCTGCAGCCCATTCATCCAAATTGCGTTATCTCAATGACCTTTCATGTAGCAGCCGTGTGTGATGTTTGTAAAAACATTTGCAAATTTTGAGGCAAGGGACTTGTCTGTAAATTCTCATTTGCTTCTACCTGTTTTATTTCTGATGAAAGGTCCTGATTGACAAATGAAGTGCAATCTCTTCAAAAAAACAGCCTAGATAGATGCTGCCTTACAGCTAATCTTTTATGAGGTGTTTGTGAACTCCGAGTCAGTATGAATGTCAGCATGGGAAATACATTTAACCTCTTTCTGCACAGCTGTTTTTATCAACTTTCTGTGCAACCATTAACAAACAGCTGATAAAGCTCTCGGGGGAACTTGCCATGACACAAACTGAAATTGGTTTGCCCAGCCTGTCCCTTCTCTTGCCTAGTGGAAGGTTAATGCTCTAAATTGGTCAGAGAGTTTGAGAAGATGGACAAATTAAGGAGCAGTTACACAGGTGATAAGAGCTCTGAACTTAGCCCGCCACCTCATATGAAATGAGAAGACAACCCATTTCACTGGAAACAAGACCCTGTCTTTAATGATGGGATGAATTTTGCGATTTCTTAATTTGTGTCAATAGATCAGCTGCTCCAGATGGATCTGTGACTCACAGCCAGTGGGGCTGCAGAAGAAGTGAGGGCAAAGCACTTCCCACCCATCTGCAGTCTCCAAAGGGAGGCTGTAACTTGGTAAATGCTATTCCTGACTAAAGCTCTAAAAAGACTGGGCTGAAAACCTTCTCTCAGTAAAACTGATAAGGCCATTTCCATTATTTTCAGTACAATCAGAATTTCATGCTGAAGAGGGAGGAATGCCATTTCAGAGTGACTTCCTTGATAGTAGAGACTATGATTTACCTAGAAAGTTATTTTTCTAGTGCCTGGGAATTTCTGTTTTTCATTTCAGTCAAAATGACTCTGTTGACAATATTTATTCATGAGGCATTGCTCTATAGAATAGTCTTTGCTGTGTTTGCCTGACAGAAGTGACTCAGTAGGACAATTGTGCCACTGGGTAAATAATATTTAGGGTAAAACATTTGAATTGTCCTTTGGCTGAAGCATGTGTTGCTGATCGTTGTTCATTCTGGCCATGCTTGAACTTAAAAGGTACTGAGGAGGCCTTCAGTTCTGGAAATACATATGCTTTTGAGTGAAAAAAAGATAGTGTTGTACATGACCTTTTGTATCCCTGTTTTGTGACCTTGGAAATTATATCACAGAAGTGACAAGTGTTTTATTGTGAGTTTATTGGCCATGTTTGTAAGTGGCATCCTACACTGTCCAGGTGTAAACCCTCAGAAGCCAGACATGACTTTGGATTTATGTAAAACCCTAAAATTGTTTAGGCTGGAAATGACCATTAAGGTCACAGAGTCCAACCACTGCAGACGTGTGTGGGAGTCAGGCAGGTGCGGTGATGGAGCGGCACGGAGCGAGTGTGAGCGCACAGGGAGGGAAGCAGGGCCATGCATGGTCACAGCTGCTCCTGTCCTGCAGGGTGGCAAAGGAGTTGCACAGGGTTCTCAAAGGAGAGCGGATCACACCCCTAAAATTTGCTGTCAGCTTTTCCTCTGCGGTGTTGAAACCCAAGCCAGACAGAAAAAGATTCTCATCGGAGCACATTCACTGGAAAGTGTTCTCTGATACCTTCAGTTCACACTTTTGTGTTATTTTGTAATTCAGTATCATAGTTGCAGAACCACGGAAGATTTTGACTTGGAAGGGACTCTCAAGGATCTTCAAGTCCAGCTCTTAAGTGCACAGCCCATGCAGGGATTGATCCCAGAACCTTGGCATTATCAGCACGAGGCTCTAGCCAACTGAGCTAGTCTCAGGGTCATCCAAAGGATCTTTACTATGAGCTGTAGAACATAAAGTCTTTTATTTGCAGCCAAGATGCTCCTGTAAAATGCCAGTTTTGCCTTCTAGTGTCCCTTCAGCTTTCAGTAGAGATGATCACACACAGAATGGAAGTAAGGCTTGGTTTTCCTGCTGTTCTCAGAAAATGCATGTGTAAACACTCCTGTATGTCTACCTCTATGCTACCTTTATGTTACCTGTATGTATGTGATTATCACTGGACAAAATACATGAGGTAAGTTTGCAGCTCAGTTACTTTTAATAGCTAAAAATTAGAAACTAGGGCAGTGGGCAGAAAATGTTTCTATATATGGCTATTCTATTATCATTATGCAGTGAATCAGTGGTGACAAAATCCACTTTACAGAACACCAGTGTTCATGTTTCATCACAGTGGCCATGATGAGAGTGACTGGGTACTGGGACTTGCAGAACCTCTTACCCTTGCGTGAGAGTTGGCCTGTATTTCCAGCTGCCTGAGATTCATGTCTCATGAGTAGACGGCTCCTTGAAAATGCATCAGATCAATTATGCACAAATACTCTACCCTAGACCAGGAAAAAAAAAAAAAAAGAAAGGATATAAATGCTGCTTTCCTTTTCCCCCAAAGTGCTTGTTTCTATCCACATAACCGTCTCCTATCTCACACAGTACATTTATTTCCATTAATGGGCACTCTGCACACTCGTTTCATCAAGGGTATGAAATAACCCAGAAATGTTGAGTCAAATTCTGATACAGTAAAAATAAATGCAGATAAATAAATTCCTATATGCAGCTCTCCCAGGTGGTTAATTGACAGTTTATACAAATGTTGTTTTCTTGCATCCTTAATAATTTTTTGTGATTTGTGCCATAATACATTTATTTACAGAGTCTAACACTGCATTGACAGCGGGGAGTACAGTGTGTTTTCTGTAAAGTCAGCCTGCAGATTGTTATTTAAAGCAGAGTCAAAGGCTTAGGGAGAAGACAGGCCCTTAGCTCCCATGAGGTGATAAGGGAAATTGCATTGGGACAACAGAGCAGGAGGTTAGCTTCCTGCACTCTGGAATGGAGAGATATGAGAAGCAAAAGAGAACAGTAGTAAATCTCAGGGTAATGGCATCAGGTTATTTCATGGAATGCCATGGGAAAACAAATGGAAGGAGAATAGCAGTATGTGTTACACATGCACTGCAAACATCTGTAGGATGACTGAGTGACCCATGTGCTGAAGATGGGGTTTAAATGGAACCATTGAGGAAGAGAGGGGTGAGATGCCCTATTAACTCCAGTAGTGACACCACAAACTCCACTACAAACCCTGTCTTGAAATGATCTCCTGAGAGCATGAAATGTAGAGCTTCATTCTCCCACTCAAACATCATAGCAGCTCAAGTGCATTCAATAAGTTGATTGTTCTCTGTGCAGAAAGCCCTTGAGATCACTCTTGCAAGGAAAACCCTGAAATGGAGGCATGAGGAAAATGGAGGCTTCCTTTTTCATCAGCGTTTTAAAGCCAGCAGAGCAACTTGGCATCAGCTTTCTGCATCAGCTGGGGAAGTGGGTATCTTCTCTTACTAGAGAAACCACTGTGGGAAAGCAGCAACAGGCTGAAGTTGCTTGGAGCAACTTGGGATAGGCTGGAAATGTGGTGCACGTGATGCCTTAAGCTGGGCCCTATGGCATTCGTGCCCAGCTAGCTTTGCCAACAAGCTCTCATGAGCACTGCCTGAAAACCACTCGTTCAGTGGAACCCATGTAATGCCAAGAAAATTGTTCATGGGCTGAGCAAGCTTCAAAAGCAAGACTTCAAAAGGCAGTGTGACTGAGGTACAACAGCACAGAATCCTAATCCCCAGTGTGCACATTCCCTTGCAAAGACATGGGGGAAACTCCCCATGTTTGACACCGGTAGTGGATGATATAATTTTGCTGATGTCCTGCTCTGTCCCAATTCTTCAACGTTACTTCTCCAATTTTCCTCATAGAGTTGATGAACATTTCCCAGTTACGTGCTGCACCGAATACCCCAAATACAGTAACTGTATGGTAATTTTCTTTTCTGATTGACAACTGAAAACTTGACTGAGCCTGGAAACAGCCTTGGTGCATATTTGGTGTATGGTATCGATCGCAGCGGGCAGAAAGCCAAGAGAAGGCGTTCTCCATAGAAACACAAGGTTACAGAGGGAACGCCGAGCCTTCTCTTGGTGATAAATGGCACTGACACTCTGATTGCTCTGCTCTTCTAGTCTCTGGAGGTGTCTTTATGCAGTAATTTTTTTATTAACATGCCCTTTACTTTCCTTTTTAATCTGCTCAACATTTTGGCTGCCAGATTTTACAAAAGCCAAACACATTGTATCATTTCTTCCCAAGAGCCCTTTCCCTAGTATCTCTAAGCCTGAAATTTTATATTTGCACACGAACATAGTAGAATCAAATCATTCAAAGCAACTGATACTTCTACAGCTACACCAGATCAAGGTCTGCTCCAAGTTACCCACAAGAATTCAGCAGTAATTTAGCCACAGAGATTTTATAGTTTTTTTGCTTTTTAGTGTGATTTGGAAAGGAATTTGACAGACAGAGCAAAGATAAGAAGGGGAGCTCATTGCTACAGGATACTTTGGGCACCAGCAGTTTATATTGGCTTTTAGAAAAAGAGAAAATTCACGCACAAAAAATTAATGTGGGCTGTCACACCTAAAGACACCACTTCTGGTGCAGGAAATCCTTGACCTGGAGATTGCTGGAAGCTGACGAAAGTACCTCAGGGAAGTGATGCTGCGTGTCTGCTCTGCTCTTAGTCAGCTCTGTGTACAGCTGCTAAAAGCCATGGCAGGAAGCAGGTCTCAATGGACACGTGCTCTGACTGGGCATGGCTGCTCTTATGAATCCCTTAAGGCAAGTGGTGAGACCTACAAAGAAGAGCCCCAGCACTGCAACTCGTGATATAAGAACAAAACAATAGTCCTTCTGTTTAGCCGAAATGGGTGAGGATGGTCTCTCCCCTCTTGTCAGGGCCCTGAGGGCACCCCGTGCCCCTCCTAGGGGTTGGGCTGCCTGGGCTCAGGGCCAGTCTAGTGCCCTGTGACACAGCTGGTGGTCTGAGGGAGAGAGCTGGGAGGACTCGGTGAGGTCCTTCCTCATCTCCCACTCTCGCAGGATCTGGCTTTAAGCTCAGGCTCTGGTTCCTTGGGTCTGGACCAGCCTACACTGCAACTGCATCACAGCCATGCCCAAGCTTGGCTGTGGACTCTGCTGATGCACACACTGGCCCTGCCCCATGAATCAGCTTCCCAGCCTGACCCCAGACCTGCCTCATTCCCCATGGAGATGCCGTGCCTGGCTGCCCCTTCCAGCCTGTCCTGTTCCCTCTGTGAGGGCAGTGGGATGGACCCTGGCTGGTGAGGCCATGCCCTCCCAGATCCCCATGGCTCAAAGCTACCTCCCTCTAGCTTTACAGCTCACTCCTTTGCTGTGCCACACCAATGTCCACAGCCCACTCTGAGGTGTGATATGCCATGACCAGGTCATTGACCCAGTCTGTGATCCATTCACCACTGAACATGAAGTAGGTGATGAAAGGCTGGTGTTTTGTTCACCTCTGTTTTTCATGCACCTGTAGCTGTGGAGCACAGGCTGTCACACAGCCCACTCCCCATCACATTGCCTGCTTGCTTGCTGTCAGGTGAATCTAGCACATGTGGTCCCACACACTGGGAGAAGAAGTAAAAGGTTGATCACATAGCACCGTGCCTCTTATAATTCAGTTACATCTTCACAGAGATTCTCCTACAAGGTTGAAGGTTACCATGCCAAGGTTAAAGGTATTTATGGATGTGGCTGCTCAATGAACTTCAGCAGCTATTGTAAAGTAACTCAGACATGTTTTGCCTGGGGTTTGTAGAAGAAGTTTGCCAGGGGGTTCTTTTGACTTGAAACAGGCAAAGATAATAGACTGGCCTGGGCTGAAATGTGGCTTATGGCTCACTTGTGGTCGTAAGGCAGGATAATAAAGGTTGCTGCAGCTACCAACAGGTTGTGTATCAACACAGACAGTGTTCGGAGATGTTAATAACACTGCATACTCTGCAACTGGAACCTGTTCATCTAATCTGCCTCATGAGACACAAAATCAGTGGCAGGTTTTCTCATCCTGCCTTCCTTCCTGGAGAATTCAGTGGCAAAGGAAGGCAGTGTCAAACTGCCCTGATGAATTATTATTTCTTTGCACAAAACACAAAATTCAAGTTTCATCACTCTTTCCTGTCAACAGTGACTGGGGGGTGATCCTTTCTATAGTACCTTTCACCTCTGCTAGAATTGGAGCAGGCTCAGAATGAGAAAGTACATAAAGTAAAGAATTTTGACAAATTGCTCCTCTTGGTAAAGTATCAACTTATATTAACAAAGCTTTAAAACATTTAATATTGAATCTGCTCTGTAGTTTGGTTCACTGTAATTTTTATTTTGATAAAAAAATCCATTTATTCATTTCTTCAATATGTCACACTTCTCTTTGACCCTCTTTATAACTGTGCTCAAAACTTTGGAGCTTTTTTCCTGTCTGTTCATATTTCCGCTGGGCCTAGCCTCAGAACCTCACTCTCCTTCTCTCTGCCTGATTAATTTATGTTTCATCCCTTTCCTTTTTCTGAAGAGTAAGCTGAGGATATTCTTCGTAAGTCATTACATGTGGATTCATTTGTATGTTTGCTAATTCTATTTCTATTTCTTTTTTGTGTCTGTATCCTGCCCTTCTGTTTTAGGTCAAAGGTGTTGGAAATGAATTAGCCATCCTTTCCCTGCCTGCCAGGATAACTGCTTATAGAAGCCTGGTTTCTAATTCCCAAAAGTTGATGAGGGACCTATGCCCTCCAGCATACAGTTTGATATCCCAGCCTGTACCCTTTCTAATGAATATTCCCATTATACAGTTACTTGTCCAATCTTCTTTTGAATCTGAGTAACATTTGATCTCTGAGATGACCTGCAGGAAAAAAAAAATCCATATTTTAATCACTTCCTATTTTATTCAAAAGAAAATCTATTTTAAAAAAGAGTTCCTTCCTGTGTTTCAGCGATGCTGTGGCTTGGTTCTTCCCCTGTGCAGGATAAAAGCAAATAAGAGCTCAGCCCTTCATTGCTGTACCTTGTTCTTCCATACTGTCTCTCATTTCCCTCTGTGTCTGGCTCCTGCCAGCTCTAAACAGTTTGCATCTCTTCAGTCCTTCTTCCTATCAAAGCTTTTGTAGGACTATTCATGACCATTGTCTGCCTCACGTGTTTGCATTCCTGCAGCTGGTTTTTTGTGACATGATGACACACCTGGCTATGGGTGCTCTCACTTAGACACATCCTTAGTTTCTAAAATGAAAAATCATACTGCCTCCTGTCATTCTCCAGGCATGCTTTTTTGATCATCTGTGCATAACGTGAGCAACAGCTTCTGCTTGATGTCTTTCAAGTGGCTGTGTATGCTCTGCACTAGAGATCCAGCCTATGTGAAACTGACAGTTCAATCCCAAAATAATTTTTGGAGTGTGTATGAGGCAGAAAGAACAGATTGACATGCAGCTACCAGGAAGAGTGTCCTTTGATATATAAACAGACAAAGTCTAAATCAGACATAATTTTCCAGAATTCATTTTCTGAGTGTCTTTTTACTTTCAAATGCCATTCTTCAAGTCAGACTTTTGCCAATTTACAACATAAAATTCAGAGCCTGTTGGGCAAGCTTTTATTCTAAACTACCATGCTGATTCTTACTTTTAGTTGTATGTAGGTTTCCAACACATTTTAATCTGATCACTAGATAAATGAACTTCCCTGAGAGATAGAGCTTTTAAAAATGGGATCTCTTTTAAAGTAAGATATGGAGTTTTTTCAGTAGATGCTAAGCAGCTGAACTATTAATTGCACCTGGAGTTTCAGGTGCTCTGCACTTGGTCCTTACTCTGCACCAGCTTCCAAATGACATGCATGCTTTCAATTAGATCCTTTATGCCTTGTCATTGGCAGGATTCACATTCTCCACTGTAGGATAAGGCACATTTCATACAGTCACACTATCTCCTCTCCTTGCTTGCTTACTTCACCAGCCTCAAATCTGAGATGTTCACCAAGACAAAAAGGAAAACCCCAGAACTGCCTACCAGTACCTCCTTAAATTACAGGCTAGCCCAGGTCTCTTTAAGTGAGAGGAAGGAGACCCAGGAGGAGCTTTTATAAAGCCAGTATTGCAATCCCTTTCCCTTATTCTGTGGTGTGCAGTAGTCACATCGAGGGAAATGTTCCCAGGGGAACATTTGGAAGGGCCTTGGAAAAGGAAAAGGACTACAGACCATGAGAAGATCGGAAAAAAGGTTAGTTACTTTTGATTCTCAGCTATTGAATAATCTTGAGAATGGTAACTACATTCAGAAAGAAAAAGTCAGGAGAAAATACAGCAGAGTATATTGTGCAACAAGTTTGAAGTGCTAGAAAGGTGCTGCTCTCATTTTAGTGAAGCGTCTCCTTAATTTCAAGAAGAAAGTTATACACCAAATCTAGCAGAATGCCTGTTGAATTTCCATGTTATCTTTCCCTAGTCTTATGAGAGAAATGTTTTGGAAAGCTGATGCTAAGTGCTTAAAGGTGAATTGCTGGAATCAGACTCCGCTTGAGAAAGATCTTGCCTTGTTTAGGTGTGAAGAAGAGGAAGGCATCTCAAAAGTAAGCAGCACTTCTGGCTTTTATTATAGCTCTTCTGTTAAGATTTAGGGGAAAAAATATTTCTACAGTCTCTTATGGGGCTCCTAAGTAAGAATGTCTTGCATCCCTAAGTACATCTGTGGATCTAGTCCTTGATGTGCAGTATGCAATTTCTGTAAAGCTTGTTCTTGGATAAGAGGGGTTTTTCTCAATACTCTGACATTGTGTGCCTCTGCTTGTGCCTTAAATTAGTATGCCTGTTTAGGACCTGGAGTGTACTGTAAGTGTTCTCCACCTTTCAAACCTCCTGAGACAGTAATTTCGCTCAGGGCTCTTCTGAGTAAGAGATGGAAAGCATTCAGAGGAGTCCTTTTCAGAGCTGGAAGATTTGCGTGCCTGAAAAAAGGAAAACTAATGAGAAAAGGTCCCCTTCATTGCAATACTTCTTCCATCCTTCAAGTATTTTCTGCTGGCTAGGAACTTAGTGAGGTTTTGGACAGGCTACCTGATTTCCTGTGTTTGAAGGCAAACTTGAGGAGAGTTACTGAGCAACAGAGATTAATTGTGCCAGACAGATGAGACCATGGGGATGTAATGAGTTGAACCTTGGATGAGTTAGAGGTGAGAAAAAGCTCAGCTGGCTGCCAGGTTCAAAAGCAGTGAACTTCAGCCTGGCCTTTCTAGCCCTACTGTCCATCAAGCACCCTAAAACTGACCCCCAGTCCATGAGCAAAGCAAAGAAGATATTTCCATGCTCTTTCATGACATATGTGAATAATCAGTTGAACTTTTTTTTCCAGACAAAGTTAATAGGCTGCAGTGTATCATGTGTTTAGTAGACAAAACACAGTGGACTTCTGTTATCTAAATCTATCATGGCTTCTTGTTGCTATGCGTGGGCAGCTCCTTCAGGAGGAATTCAGTAGCAAAGAAGCCTTTCTCTCTTTCCTAATCCTGTAATGTGAATACAGAATCGCCTGGGCTACAATGGCAGGATAATTAACAATGAAACACCAGTGGTGAGGGAGCTATCAAATGGGATATCTCCGAATCAGTATTGGGTCTGGTATTAATTAATGAAAGCACTAATTAAGGTTTCTATTAAACAATCTGGAAGATAAAATGAAGCATGCATTGATCAAATTTGTAGGAGCCAGGCTGAAGGTACAGAATGATTGATCGAGAGATTTTAGAGCATGAGGCAAATTTTAAAAAGGGTGAGATTTTAATTTAGATAAATTTAAACAATGCACTAGAGGGTGACACTTTATAAAATGGAAGGCTGCTGATTAGAGCTCATTAACACAAAGAACTTAGGAGAGTGGGTAACAAATGAGACCCAAATCCCCATACCACGAAGCTTTAAAAAGACAAATCACTTTCCTGGCTCTGCAGAGAGTAAAAAGGAGGTCATTTGTAGGATGGTGGCTATAAGAATAGCTCTTGTGTGTTTCTAGTGTGGCAGTACAGGTCTAAAGCTTCAACCTGTTATCCATGTGAAATAAACTCTTTAATTGTGACCTCAGGGGTGGGTGGTAAAGGAATAAAGTTTCTGCAAGTGATGCTGAGCTGACAAATATGTGCACACAGCCAGTCCCCTCTTGACCATGTGGCACCTGATCAGACACCCTGCCTGTTATCTCAGACATCTTATCAACCCGTTCCCCCCAGATAAAATACTGAATAAACGTTGTCTTCAGACTAGGAGAGGGGGCAAAGCTGGTGAACATGGGTAATGTGTCCAAGGAAAGAAATTTGGAGAAACAGGTGCTGCTTTTTGAGCCTTATTTTACATCTGGGGATCACTTTTTTCTAAGAGTGACTTCTAAATTGAAGGTCTGGCACAGCAGAGGTACCATTGCAGGCAGTTGCTTTTCATGACTTTGTGTTCTGGGGAAATAAGGTATCTCTGGGAAGAAAAAGGGGGAGCAAATTACTTCATGCATGTGTGGGAGAGGCAGAAAAAAAAATCTCAAAATACCTCAGCATCTAAAAGGAGTTCTGGACCAGTTATGTGGTCCAACAGTTCCCAGTAATGTATTTGGAACAAAACTACTAATATATGTAATTATTTTATGCCTGTGTAAATTACTCTATACAAGAGCACTGTATTATGTTTGAGAAGCATTATGGAAACTCAGGTAAATTTTCTTGTGGTAAAATTAAATATTATATTTTGGCACTGCACCACCAATGAGTCTGTACATTTGGGAATCAATTTGCTGATGGCATTTTTTTAACCATATCTTCTTTCTCTAAAGTGTACTCATTTTTACGCAGAATCAATAACACCATTTGCATATCCTTAGGGTTTTTTATAGTAATAGCTTGTAACTTCACAGAATTGTAGAACAGCTGAGGTTGGAAGGGACTCCTTGGAAATCATCTAGTACAATACCCATGCTCAAAGCAAAGTCAGAAAGAGCAGACTGCTCAGGACTGATTGCAAGGCTTTCAATATCTCTGAAGTTGAAGACTCCACAACCTTTTGAGCAGCAGGTTTCAGTGCTTCATCACTATAACAGTGCTTTAATAAGCAAATCATTATATTAACTGGAACCTTCTGTATTTTGGTTTCTGCTCATCTCCTGTCCTTTCACCGGGCACTGCTGAGCAGTCTGTCTCCTCCTTCTTCATTTCAGTCCCTCAGGTATTTACACATTAAGAAGATCCTTCTAGGCCTTCTCTGTTTCAGACTGAGCAATCCCAGCAGTCAGTTTCTCCTGCCATAATAGATATTCCAGCCCCTTCATTTTCTTTGGGGCTCTTTTCTGCACTTGCTCCAGTATGCCCATGTCTTTATTGCAGTAGGGAGCTTGTAACTGGACATGGAAGTAAGATTGAATCATTAAAATCTTAGAAAATTCAAATCAGTGATGCGTCTTGAAGATAGAGTTTGCATCATTCAAAACAATAAAAGGAACTAGATCAAGTTTTAACTAGAATTGACCTAATAAATCCTGCTCACAAGAACAGAAAATTAGACTAATTCAAAATCTTAAACTAATGGCTCTGCTGGGATTATTTTTATTTATCAAAGCAATAAGGCAGGGGTAGATGGGGGAAGAAGCAAATTCTCATTCTGACAGTACACAAACCCAAAACACAATACTTCCTTTAGACATCTGGGTATGCTTCAAGGACCCAAATGCCATGGCTTCCTTGGGATAAAGAAGTCTTGGCTCAAGGAGCTTTGCGATGAAAAGTTTTAGAAGACAAAGGTCTCTGTCTGAGGTGCCAAGATGACAGGAGAAGATTAAACAGCTCACAGTGAGCAAGAATTACACGTTGCTACCTGTCCTGCTGACAGCAGCTTGTAGTGAGTAGTAGGACAAAGTCTGTTTGTTGATTAGCTTCTTACTATATGTGTTTTCAGGGTGGGGGCATGCCTGGTGTATGCATCTATAGAGCTATACTCATATACCTACATAGATGCATCTCTGTTTTTTTCACTTGATGAGAAGAGAAATATTTACCTCTTTTACAACAGGATCTGGATGCTGTTTGTGGGTTTTGGCTGCTAGTGATGTATTTCATTGCTGTCATTAGAGCTGTTTATAACACAAGGCAGAGGGTTGTCAAAGTGCTGTGTGGGAGATGCTCAATTCACCTTGACTGATACTACAAGCATTAGTTGAACAAATAGGTTAGTGCTCTTTTTGTTGATACTGGATAGTTGCCATGTCAGAGCCGAGGAGTTTAGTCTCCGTTGTTTGCTTTTTTCTGAGCACATAATAGATCATTATTTTAGTGTAAATTTGGTTCATTCCTAGGTAAAGCCAAAATGTTTAAATTTCTTTCATTTTTCTTTCTTGTATATCATGGCATGAGAAGTGAGGGATTTCTTTAACAAAAACACAGGGCACAATAAGAAGAAACTGTTCTTTCAGGTGTCAGAATGCATGTTTGGAAAATTTGTCACATTATTTTACACCAGAGAAAGGAGTACTCTTCACTAAAACCCTTAAACTAAAACATTCTGGCAGCTGATACAGTATGTTGAAAGCTTGTCTTTGCTTTCCTTGGCTTGTTACTGCCTTTCCTATATGGAGGTGGAGGGAGGGAGAACATTAGTGGTATGTACCACCTCTTACTCTTCATAGTGCAAGTTTTTCCTAGTTAAGAAATCTTTATCTCTGTTTCAATAGGGAATTTTAGGAGCTAACCAAGGAAATATATATATATAGGCCTTCTGATATAGACCAAGGCCAAGTGATGCAGCAAACAGATGATGGTCCTCCTACACTTTTGAGGCTGCAGCCATCTGGATTGCTGCAGATGCCTCCCTTTGGGCTCACAGAGTACCCACAAGCAGCACAGAGGAGGTGGGTGTATGAGTGCCTGCTGCAGCACTGATGTTAGGCCAGCCTCAAACAAGCCCACGGACAGGTGGTCCATGCCTCTGGAAGAGCTTGGTCAAGAGCATCTTCAGCCTGGTGTGATTGTGCAGAGAATGGCACAAACCACAACACCGTGACTTTAGGTAAAAGTCTGCGGTTATACAAAACAAATGTGTCCTACTATTTGTCCATTTCAGAGGGATTTTTAAAGGAAAGTGGAGTTGAGTGTTTTCCCCTGCTTGACTCTTCCATGCCTGTGGCTCGTGTCGTTGGTTTTACTATTCTTGTCCTTCTGCTTAGGGTGATCCTGGCTTTGTACAGCAATTAAAATTCTCACGCTATGATGTGTCATTGATTTTCGTAATATTCCCCCAGCTTCACAGTAACAAGTGTACTTGGCAATTTGCAGTGCTGACAACTCCAGTTTTCTTCCTCTGCTGCTCAGGTGGTCAGAGACACACAAGTGCCAACACATTTTCTAAAGCCCAGGAGCAGTGCCTCTGACTCAGCAGGGCTTTGTACCCAAGCGAGGGCAGGAGAGGCATTGTGCCCAGAGCCCAGAACTGGCTGGCATCTCTCAATGGGAAGTGAAACAGGAAGATCACCTTGTAAGCAGGCCCGGTGCCATCCAAACAGATGGGCTGGAGTAGAAGCAGCCAAACAGTCATTTAGGAACACAAAAAGGATTTGTTGAAGGCACGTTTCCAAGCAAGAAATGTCAGAATGGTTGCCTGTGTCAAACCTCCAAACCTGACGGGAAGGATATGTGCGAGTAGAGTGGGACGAGCTAGTGCTGAAAACAAACATGCAAATCTGTCTTGGATCCTTTCCTGAATCCATTGAAAGATTTTTGTCATAGCTGTGAGACCAAGAAAGGAGGAGTGGGAGAACAGGCCTGCAAAGCAGTATTCTTTCCCCACCACGTGGATCACTTTTCACAAACTGTTCTGACAAGGTAAAGAAATTATTTCTTTTGCCTCCCACAAATGTTGATGTGCAGGAGGCACAAAACATTGCTCAGGCTGGTTAGTCTTTAGCAGCTGTAGTTAATGGCTTCAGGACAAATTCTGTAGTATTAGCCAAGATCTAAATCACAGAATGGCCCGGGTTGGAAGGGGCCTTAAAATAATTTATCATACGTAGTAGCATACCTTATTAATAAATTAAAAAATTAATCTCCTGTGGCTGTGGAGTTTTAGTAAGGACTGAATTGCTACACTAAGAACCCAGCTCTGACACTTTTCTGCTTAAAAGATGGACCCTAACAAAAGAGAGGGGGAGACACCAACCCAAACTCCTGTAACTCAGAAACTCAAGAATTTAGGATGATAATTGATGGGAGCGTGCTTTGCTGCTTTTCCATTCACTACAAAAGCCAGACAAATACTTACTATTTGTCTGCTTATCAAAGGTGCAAAGTAGAGAAGGGCTCCCAAAGACAAAAGTAAGGACTTGAAAGGAAATGAGTTTGCAGGTAAGATTCGAGGCAAAGCCCCAGTTGCAAGCTAAGCTTTATCTGAGCTTGCATTGTTATGCCCTGTAAGCGGTGCCTTGCAGTTCCAGTTTAGAAAGTGCATAATGAAAGCAAGCATTAATCTGGCTGAAATCCACATAACAGGATTGTGTGCGAAACAAAAGTGAAATCAGACAGCGCAGTCAGTGAAATACAGCTTGAGGAGGAAGGGGGAATATGCTGGAAACAGCAGTTTTCTAACCTCTTTACTGCAGCTGAACAAGCTCTGAGAGGCATTAGGAGGGGTAGAAAGACCCAGGACCCAGTTAGTGTTATTCGATTTTTTTTGCAGCAGCAGCAGCAGAATGTCCTTACCAGAAGCAGAGCTGTCAGAGCACACTGCCAGGGAAATGATTTGCATTTGCTAGAACTGCCCCTCGGTTCTTCCCGCTCGCACTGCCCTTGTGGCACTTTAACACTAGGCATTTGTTGCAGGCTCCGCAAGCGGTGTTTTGATTTTCACCAGTTGCTCTGCAGAAAAGGACTGTGCAACAGTCGAGGACTACCACTCTTTGGGAAGAGGCAGAAAACATGTATTCAGATCTCAAATTCCAGACAGTGAAGCAGTAAGGGAAATTGCCTGAATTATGGATAATCTGCTGCATAAATCTCTCTTCTCCTATTTTATAAAGCTTCCTATCCATGCAATTTGGAAACTAGTATCGACAGTGAAAGACAAGAGGATTCAAGAAAAGGTAAAAGCAAATTAACCCCCCCTGTAATTGTAACCTTGTGGGCTGTATCTTAAAGGGAGAGGATCAGGAGTTTGGCTGCACTGTTTTCTAAATGTCACTATCTGTGAGTAATGGCTATGTTTAAGATTCTATGAGAGCCCTGTGAGTTTGGAAACAATTTGCTCTGAGAATGAATTTTTTTTTGATCAGAGGAAATTACTGGACACTTAAAGCAATTGGGGTCTATAAGTGGTCATTACCTGTCTGTTGAGCATCACAAAAATCTCTATTTCATTGCTGTCATGAGCTGTTTTCAGTGTAATTCCAGTTCATCTTGAATCACTCATCTCCATGCTACCTGGCTGAAAAAATTGTCAAACTTCCTTTTATTTTTTGTAGTCTTGAATCTGCTTGTTATGCTAAGGTTGGTTTATTAGAGAAAACTAATTCCTAAATAGGTATACCAAATAAAGCAGACTTTCCCTCTTTTAACTCTTCTCTTAGCCATAAACCTTATGCTGTGCTGTAGGGGCTTTATCTTTGCTAAGAGATACTCCTTTCTCTGGGATCAGGTGTGGGGACTGGTCAGTCCTTGGGCTCTTTGTCACGTGAATCTCTGTAAATAAAAGGTTGCCCACTGGGCAATAGGATTGTAACCCGGTTTCTTAAATGTTTTGGTAGATCATGATTTCTTGACTTAAATGCAGAATGAATATCCTTAGGAGAACTGAACTGTACTCTGAAGCTGTTGCTGTTTCAAAAGGAAATGGAAGCTGTTCAGTGTGGGTGGGGGCAAGAGGGAGTGAGTCCGGAATGAAGCCGCCTCTGATGAGTTACTGTTCTTTCTCACCCGGTATATGCTCAATATTCAGCTCTGTGATGAGCATTCAGAAGTCTGTAACAAGAGCTGAAATTCTGCTTTCCTTGGAAACAGTTAAACCTCTTTGTTCTTTTCGCGTGCTAAGTGATGTTGAATAGCATACTTCTCCAAATGAGAGGTCATCGGGTGAAAAAAGACACATTCCTTTGCCATGATATAGTTTGGGGAAAAAAAAAAAGTTCCAGGGCAGTAACTGGCGGGGGGTGGGAGGCAAATCTGCTTTTCCTGTTTTGGTACAGTAATGTTTGTTATTTTCTTTCTTGCTCTTAATGTTTTTACAATGGCTAGCAGCTCAAGCACTACATGCTTAAAGAAACATCGTACTCGTTCTCCTGGGCTGGTCAGATGTTGGCAGGGCTGGTATTCACCACACAGTGACACTTGCTGCTCTGCCTCTACAAACACGGAGGGGTGGCAAGGGCAGTTTTGCTCAGGAGGTTGCCCTGCGTGGCGTTGAGAATAAGCTCTTTGTTTCTGAGGATCATATTCTTTTATTTAGCAGGGTAAGTCCTTGGGATTGTTTGCTTAAGGATGACTCGATGACTTTTAATAAATGCTATCAGTAGACAACTGCTTTTTCTTTGAGGGTTTTTGTGGTTGTATTCTCAATAATCCCCCCCTTTACTGATCTCAACAGGCATTAAATTAAAGCTCCAGAGAGCTGATGGCTTCATGCTAACTGTGCTGTTGTCATGTCCTGTTCTGATAGCTTTTGTCTGATGTGTGTGGTGATTCTTGTCCAGTCACAGAGGCAGAAATCCTGAGTGAAGGATGCACGCAGGGCTAGTTGGCTGATAACTTTTGAGTTGTTCAAGGTTTGTCCTGATAGCTGAACTTAGAGGATGCACAGAGCAGTTATAAGTTGAACGTTTACTGGTGGAATTGAATGGCTTAGAGAGCAAACTGTAACTTTTAATCATTCTGTTTGCATAAGGATGTGAATATCTTCAGTGCAATATACTTCTGGCTTTGCTGCTTCTGCTGCTGGAGGAAATCCATTTAATCAAAACAAGCATTGATGTGGTTATTAGCATGTTAGTCCCGAGACACAAAGCTTTATCAATATAAAATGAACTGAATGTGGTGCTACTATTCATCCTCCTTACATTGACATTGTGTGCTGAATGTAATGAGGCTTGTTGAAGAGCTGCCATTCACTGTGATGTTCCAGAAAAGTTATGCATCCTGGGAGATTTGTTCTCTGATCAAACATTTTTAATGGAGTACAACACTAGAATAAGTGTAATGGCTTCAATCTGAGGTTAGCTTTGCATGCTCACTTTAATGAGTTGCATTTTCCTCTGGAAACCAGACAACTCAAAAATCCTGTTTACTAGTTGCTTAGAAACTGATGATCAGTAAGAGCGTTAGACATCAAATATTTCAGTAAAAACTAAAGCTGTGAAATAAAGGCATATTGTTCAGAAAAAGGAGATTCTGGAAATTACCACAGATTCTTATGAAGTCCAAGAGATAAAGAGATTTTGGGAAGGACATGTGTATAGATAAGAACATCCAGACTTATACTAAGAAGGATAAACTTACTTGCTTCAGGTGCACAGTATGGTTTAGGGAGACTGTTTTGATACTGGCAGTGTACTGAATGTTTCCCTTCTTCTGGAATCATTCCTTACAGAACATATCCAGCCAAGGAGCATGCACTTCAGGGAGTATCAGTACGATCCAATAATGGAATTATTTATGATCTTTGAGATTTTTATTTTTAACGCAAATGTCAATGTTTTAAAGCACACAAATCAGAAAGCTTTATAATAGGCAGGAAAATATGTTTTGTGGCTTCATGGTAGAGTTTCTTTGAGAATAAGTGACATTTTAACAGCATAGTGGAGTTTAGGAGGTAATTCTGGTTAAATGAGGCTTTTATCTAGACTTCTCTAGCTGTTTCTTATAGGATTATATATTTTTGAAGCATAAATCTTCTATAATTCTATACATTGAATTTTCCCATTAAAATTATTATGATTAAGTTCTTGGAAGGTATGGAGTATTTAATATTAATTCAGCCTCAATAAAGAAATGAAACATGCCACTTATTTTCTTGTCAAACATCAAAGGTCTATTATTTCAACGTGTTTAAGAGGCCTCTCTGCTTAGATAAAGTACGATAGAAAGCATGTATGTGGCTTATTTAATTGTGTTTATGCTGGCAGTGTTATCTCCTTTCCTTGAAGTAATCTTTCAATTCATTTGGCAAAGCAAGAAGTAGGGTTTTTTTACTTTGTTGCTAGTTAGACTGTACCTCATTAACACTGGGGAAATTACTTTTCACGAGTATTGCAATGTTACCTCTTTCCAAAACATGGCCATAAAACTTAGAGTTCCTGATGAAAATTCCAGATGGACCCAGATAATCTTTTTTTTCTTTAGAGAAACCACAGGATGCTTTTTTCTTTCACAATTGGCTTCCAAAGGGCATGTGACCCATGTTAAAGGAAATAGGGGAACTATTGTTTGTGCTGAGAAACCACCAGCTTTCCCTCTGAATCCTAGCAGTAAATAGACATTTCATACAGCCTTTCCAGCCAATATTTCTTTAGAGTTATTTCTAAGTTACACACCAGCCACAAGGTGAATGCTAAAATAATTTATTTGGCCAACAGGAGTGGTACCATCAATGAGGTTCTGTACATGAGAATTAACAGATGGGGTTTCATCCTTTAGTGAAACCATCAAAGGAGCTCCAGGAGTCCAGAAGTGAGGCAGCACGGAATGATTTGTACATTGTGCTTGGCATTGAGAGTATGTGTGCCTTTAGCAATTAACACAGCTGCTTTGGCAGAACCCTTTTTAGCCTCCTCTCTGAAGGAAGTGAGCTGTATATGTCCCTCTCCCCCAGTAACTGCAGAACTCCTGGATAGAAGAGCCTCAAAGATGTGGAACACCCACACACTTAATGAAAATAAGGCTGGTTGGTAAGAGGGGAGGCATCCTATTAAAAGCGCCTTTAAGAGCAGCATTTTATCAAAAAGCTCACGCAGGGGAGAACAATCATGAGTACTTCATACACTGGAAAAGCTCCTGTCACTGTTGGCACTTCTCAGGTATTAGAAAAAAATCCCAAAGCCTACCCTGGAGAACATATCTGAGAAAATCCTTGACTCGTGTATCTGGTAGTGGTTGATCCCCTGTGGCAGCTCAGCCAGTTAACAAGTCAGTCAACCAGAGGACACCAGACTGCTGGAGACCAGACAGGATATTCTCCTGAATGTCACGAAAGAGCCATTAAAACGTTTTTGTCTTTCTCAAGTTCACTATTCGCTATTCGGTCACTGCTTTCTAAATTAATTTGATTAGTGTTGGATAATAGCATCTATGCTGAGCTGCATTAAGCTGTCTTTCCTTCAAATCACTGTCCTAACTGCGATGGGCAGGACTTGCAGGTCCTTCTAAGGACTACAGGAACAGTGTGCACACCCTCTTGTGAGGATGTTCTCAAACAGAGCTTATCAGACGCTTGCTTGTTTAGGGCATTGTTCTTTTGCCTTATCTTTTGTTTTCCTCAAAAGTAGGAACTCTGTCCAGGTTAGCAGGCACGGTCTTATCTCAGAGTAACTGAGGAATTAACACTGTCTTTGAGGAAGATAGTGCTCACAAAGGATGGGTCTTTAATCAAGGAGAAAAAAAGCTCACAGGCTGCATGCAAATAGGATATAAGGTACACATTTCAATCTGTGTTTAACATTTGGAATAATTAATCTGTGGTCAGCCCGTACTCTGAAATTGTGGTTAGAGGTGCTTATAAAAGACTTTATACAGGTGAAATAGAGGTTACAGTCTTTGTGCACAGTTTACAGGCAGAAGTTTTGTATTACATATACAGTCATCCAGGAATAAAGAAATAATTCCTTACAGTTTTAAAATCTACATTAGTTGAATCAAAATGGCACTGTTGAACTTTGTCTGTAAATGTAGTCATTGTATGCCAAGCAACATTAGTGTAGCTGAATCTGACATATGTTTGACACACAGTTCCTGAAACTATACGACTACAGGCATTTAAAAGTAAAAATTCCATATCCTCAAGTGACAATCCAAGACCTTTGCAAGAATTAACTCTTCGAAGTGGGAAAGACTTCAGACATCTGGTTAGCCTGGAGACGAGACACTGGGGATGCAGTGAAGGGTCTGACTAGGACACATTACTTTATCCAGTAAAAGACCTATCAGCTTTTGCTGCAACAAGGGGCACTTGACCCATGCTCTGAGCTTAACAGGACCTCCCATGGCACACAAGTTAGCCTCCCGTTAACCTCTAGCTGGACAAGTTAACCTCTAGCTGGAAGTGATGCTGTTTCTCAAGGTATATAGGAGAGATGAGATTTATGATTGCTGGTGTTATTGCAGTAATAATGCCTGTGTTATGGCTGTGGTAGCTCAAGTTCTACTACTGAGGTTTTTTTTAAAAAAAAAAAAAGGAAAAGAGTGAGGCACCCTTGGCTTTGTTTTGCTTCTCTAGAAGTTTCTGTATCTAAAGATACATTTGGTTTATGTGCCTCAGGTTTCCAGTATAAGTGCTCTGTGAAATATGTGAGGATGACAGATGACACAGTACTTCTCTACTAGGACAACTAAGAAATCTGTATAGCTATTAATGAAAAATTCATTATAATATCTTTATCATGTCAAGTGAAGTTTGTTTATTAATAGAGGTATTTTTTTTCTTTTTTGTATGTAAAAACTATGTATATGTTAAATTTGAGATGACACTTTAAAAATGCTGCTTGCTCTGAATGACTAAGGCACTGTGATTTTTGTGGTTCAACAGAGGCCTGACTCATTTTGCTAATGAAACATTTCCCCTAATTTCTCTTCTTTGTGTTCTGAAGCATAAAAAGCTCGGAGTGTTGTGTATCCCTGGGTTGGTGAATGTCCAGAATCTGAATTACGTTGTGATTCTCTGGGGCTGATGGATATCATGTTGTTTAATATTTTATGCTTGAGACCATTGTGTCAAAATGATTACTATATTCTAACAGTTCCTTGCAGTTCACAAATTCATTTGGAAAACTGAATCTTCTGATACAGATGGGCAGATCAGGTATCCTCTGTCACATTGGCTTCTTCTAAGGTCATTTGGAATAATATTTGAGAGACTGCATTACAACAAATCCCCGTTTGCTCTGATTTGGCTTTATGCTAGACTTTCTCCTGTAGTTGTATGGAAATTCCTGTCAGGATTGTGTGAAGTTTTGCAAGGATGTGTAGATTCTTCTTCTTTTCCCTAAGGAGACTTTCTGCTTGAATTATCATCAGTGGAATCAAAGCCTGAATGTTTTGCCTCTTCAGATAAGCATCTTTGTTGAATTAACCTCTTCTATTTCAACCACAGGCTGGGTCTTCACTGCTTTGTGTCGGACACGATTAGACAGTTTTTCAAGCAGATTCTATGTCTGTCTGTATAGACACATTCTAAGAAGAGCAGGTGTTGGTGTTGTCAGAAGAAAGCAGCAGCTAATATAAACCACTTGAAGGAAGCACTGTGTTAAACAAGGATCCTGATCTTAAGGCACTGAGCTTCTGCCTTTGTGACAAAAGCAAAAAGGAGCTGTGGTCCCTTCGCATCTTGAAGAACTATCTTGCTGCTTATGGGCTGTGGCAGCTCCTGACTAATGGTTTTTACTATTCAAATTCTTACTGACTAGTGGTTTATACTAGTCAAATTCTTACTTTAATATGTTGAAAACATATTCATCTAAATGGTCAGTGCTTATTTATTGCTGGAGTCTGAGAAGATCTGCTGAAAAATTCTTACCCCATTGACCTTTAAAATAGGATTGTATTACAATTAAAATATGATTGTACTACATTTCCTGAAATAACAGTTTTTCATTTAGGCAGCTTTTGTGACACAGATATCATTTCAATCAGATATGGTCAGGTTGGATGGAGCTGTGAGCAAGCTGGTCTAGTGAAAGGTGTCCCTGCCCATGGCAGGGGTTTTGGAACTAGATCATCTTTAAGGTTCCTTCTAACCCAAACAATTCTATGATTCTTCTCTTAGGCAAGACTTGACTTAGTCTTCACTTAGGCCAGACTGAATGGTTGCTGCTGACAGCTATTGCTTGGGGATGGAGGGGAGTGGGGCAGGCTGGGTGCCACTTCTCTGATCTAGTGACATGAAATCCTTAACAGAATAGGCTGTGCAGCAGAAAGCTTATTGTCTCTTTAATCCTTAAGCTCAATTTTTACAGCATTATTTGAGTAACTGGTAGAACAGTGTATGTAAACACAAGTATGTCAAGGATTGAAAGCCAAGAGAAGATCTGAAAACTAAGAAATATTCCATTACTGATGCTTTATTTGTGTACGGATGAAACAAATTACTTTTAACTAAAAAAATTTCTCTGTCCTATCCCACTGTTTCTTTTCTTTGTCATACAAGAATAAGCCTTCCAGATACAAATGGATTAGATTTAATTTATGGAACCTTCTTTCCATGGCATTGGAAATGCTAAAATGACAAAGAACCTACCAAAATTTAGGCAGCATTTAAAGTTCTGAGCCAGTCAAACAAAACAGATGCTTGGTTTCTGTTTTCTTCATTGAATTTCTTCAGCTGTGGCCTGTCAAACTAGCTTATTGCACCATCAGATGTAGTGAACATGTGCTACACTTAAGAGATACTGGGCACATGTGCACATGTATTTATTTACATTTCTCCCCAGGAAATTAGACAGAAATATAGAAGCCCTATTTTTTACCATATTTTAAAAATAATTAGAGCAGAAACTGCTCAAGAGGCATTAAAAAAGGCTATGTGAAAATTCTTTTGAATGTTAGAAATTCCAGGACTGTCAATGCCAACAATTACAGAAAATATTTAGCTTTTCACTTCTTGTTTCTTTTTGAAGAAATTTCATTTGGCCTTTCTATTTAAGTTTTGAGGGTCACACTTTCCAGATTTTCTATGCAACTGAAAGGATTAGAAACTTTTTTCAGCATAGGCAAACTTCTTTGCTACAATGGCATGGTTCCACAAGCCAGCATGTAATATAAAGCACTGTGATATTAAAGCCCAGGAACTACAAATGCTGTAAACACAGCAGTGTCATAGGAATCGGGGTTTTGGTGCTCTCTGGCATTCATGACATGTCAAGCCTTTTTATGGTATTTACTTTGCATCCACAGGAAGTTTGTTATAGGCTACTACAGCCTAAACTCAGCCCTTAGGACAAAGGGGGGAGCCTGAATTAGTAACAGCAATCTTAATAATAGTGATATTTTCAGTGAGGGCTAACATAAAAAAATATTTGCAACTATCTTATAACTCAGAAGTGCTGGCATTGCTGTTGGAAACCTTTAAACCTGAACAAATTTCATGCAGTTGCTCCTTCAGTCACGATGCTGCGAGAGGCACTGTGTGTGAGCAGGGCTAATGTCACATGGAAGGGGAGGATGTCATGCCACAACTCTTTGAAAAAGTTGAATGGAATCACTGTCACCAATGCCTAGGCTGCTTCAAACTCATAGAAGTGTACAAAACCCCAAAGAGTTCTGTTTAAAGAGAAGTGCTTGTGAATCCTGTATACCTGCAATAAAGCCTGACACTCATTAGGAAATACTTGCCAAGACGTTCCCATTTGGGATCATTCTCATTGTGTACAGGGCTGCGAAAATCAAGTCACTTGTTCTTTAAGTGGCCTAGGGCTTGGGGTGGGGGAAATGGTGGTTTTCCTTTTGTCACAAACTGCAAAAGAAAATGCTGGTTTAGAGGTTTTGGTGAGTCTAAAAATGAACCTCATTTTTCCTCACCAGTTTTTCTGCTACAGTTCTGCATTCTTTATGCTTTGACCCCAGAAGCAGGATCTTGATTAGACTCTGTAGGATGTAATAGCTTAATTGCTGCAAAGCTTAATTTATTCAAACCTAGTTCTCTCTCTTTAGATATTTCAGTGAGGCTATGGTTTAGGATAAAACAGACTTCATAAACAGGACAAACTGAAACACTAAGGTTAGTTTATTCTAAATGCTTTGTAATCTGTCCTTGGAAGTGAAAAACAGCATCAGACTGTACATACATGTTGAAGATGTGAGGCTGTAAACAACCAAAGATCAACTTTTCAAGAAGAGAAAACAAATTGGAGTGAAAATTATGGGAGACATGAAAGGCAAATTCTTAAAAGCGCCTGTCTTACTGAAATCTGTATCTACTGAAGCAAATACTCCGGGAGTCCTGCTCTGCAACTTCAAGAGAAGCAAAGTCAAGGTTTTTGTTCACAATGACTACACACATAAGTAACTTCTAATTAATCCATGCTGCTCCTACAATGTCAGAGACTTCCACTGATAGTTTTGGTTTGGGGTTTTTTGTGCTTGGATGCGTGATTTTCTACAGGTGAACAAGTGATGAATCAGAAACATTTACAGCTTGGTATCTTTTTATTTCAGCATATTAAATAAGTCATAGACATATGTCTAGATAGATATATTATTTGATATAACCTAATGATAGATATAAACAGATTTATGATTCAATAAACCATAGATATGATAGGAATAATAGAAATACAAAATGTACAATGTATTTGATGTAATGTTATAAATATGATCTTGTAACGAAATCTTAATACATCTTAATATAATGTCATCTTCTGACCTTAAATACATTATAAGAAATATGAAAGATATAGGATAGAAATGACACCTCTCATTAGATATCAAAATATTCTGGTCAGTTTTTAAATAGTATATAGGAACTCTAGGGCTATAATTTACTTTAAGGTGAACTTCAAATAGGAAACAAGAGTTTTGCTGATTTATCACTACCAGTGTCTGTAGTCTATAAATAGAGTTGTATCCTCAGAACTCCTCAATAGATCTGGATTAGGTTGGAGGCCCTCAGAGACAGAATGGGTACTGCCTAGCATTTTTACTGAATGAGAAACTTTTTTTCCCCTTCCTTCTGAATAGGCAGTTAGCATGCTGAATTCGTACTGAATGTCCCCACTAGCCAGATGGTGGGGAGGAGGGCCTATGGTATGAGTTTCGACTCTTTTTAAATTAAATCCTCCTCTGGTACTTCTTGGCTTGTTACAGATGCACAGGATGCAGCTGACATTATTTGCTGAATTTCTGGGAGACAGAGGGGCACCTCAGGGCTCTTTTAACCTTCCCATTGCGACAGGCTGGTAGAATATACCCTCCCAATTCATATGATAAAGCTGTGGGGTTTGTCCCTCCTGTATCCACTCCTGTCACTTTCAGTTGGGGCTGAATCCAACCTTTAGTGATGCATGGACTTGAATATGTGATCTATTATTTCATGTAAGGGTTAGGCTAAAGGTGGTGATGTTGCTGGAAAATATTATAGCACCTATTTCCAAGGCAGACATGAGCCTTCTGTGAAATGAGTGTTTGTTTTTTAATTCCCTTGTGCTGAAGTTTGATATTCATCAGCAGAGGTATGGAAACCCTTCTGAGCACTTGTTCCCACCTTGAATTTGTCCTAGCAGAAGCATGTGTTGTTGGGTAGGGAACCAGGTCAGAGCAACCTTGTTAAATTTGGGTATTTTTGCTAAGTGTGCTTTATGAAGTTTCTAAGTGTTACATAACTTGTGTGTGCAGGTTTCACTCCTCCCCTTGCAGCCTTATTGTTGACTTTGACTAAGAATGCATCTGAATACAAATTTAGTCTTTCAATTCACCAGTTGCACCCATCTTAAGGTTAGGGAATCTTCTATGCTAGAGCATGTTGCTGCAATAGAAGCATGCTATGTTAATTGCTTGTGTCAGTAACATCTACCAGCTTTAAAAATATGACCTCAGACCACTCTTTTTAAGACATAACAGAGGAAAAAATTCACTGTATACTTGGCTTCCATTTACATACACGTTGTAGTAATTCTGGAAAAAAAAAAAAGTATGTGGGCTCTTCTGTAAAACAAAAGGTTGTAATGAATTTCTCCCAACCTGAAAAGCTGCCACATGCTTTCACTCGATAAAAAAATTTTTGGCTCTGAGTCTGAATAAAATTTCACAGCCCAACATGTTATGCTTAAGAGTATTATCAAACAAATTATCTTATTCTTGCCAGGAGCTGAAATCTTATAACTACGTAAACATCTGTTTATTAACTGCAAGCTCTTTACTGAGTATTACCTTCACATTGGTTTACTCTCATCAATAGTCTTGAAAAAGAATTTCCAAGAGAGACCTGGCAAGATTACTTGTCTGTAATATATGCAGCATTCCTCAAATTCTTGGCACATTAGCCTTGAATCAATTAAAACAAAAGTACTTTGCTATTGCAGTTCTGGGGGCTTTCTTTAACTGTTTATAGCTTTGTTGTTAAAAAGTCTTTATTCTCCACCACAGACATCTTGCTATAATGTAACTGAAATAGTTTAAATGCAGTGTCTCCTTTGCTATTCAATGAATTGCAGTAATCCTTCAGCAAGACTTTCCTAGGGGACAGTTTTCACCTTCTGCTATATTCAGGCCACAACATGACTGTAGCTGAAGCTGGCGGTGCAGAGGAGTGGAGTCTTTGTCCTGTAGCAGACACCCTAACGAGGCATTTTGCCACCTCAGCTAAGATTTCCAATAGTAACTTGCTTCCCAGCATATTCCAATTATAGGGCACATTCTCCTTGACCATGTTTCTGGGTTGTCTATTACAGGCAACATGAAACTAGATCTTTACTTCACAAAATGTCTCTGGAAATGTGAAGCCTACAGTAGACAGAGGCACTTGGGAGAGCTTCCACTGTAGTAATAAAGCTTTTACTGGAGTAGGCAGCTTTGAAAACAGTCACTGATGGTAAAACAAACAGCTGAAGAGCTCTGTATGTCCTAAATAAAGGGAGGGGAAACCTCTCCAGAAACTGTGCAATAATAATTTTAGCTATTTATATAGTGCAGCTGAAGGAAGAGAATGGCCAGTGAGTATTGAGTATGTGGGAGAGACAGAAGGTATCGAGAAGAAAAGTATAGAAGATGAAATGCAGGTTTGAGGTGACAGTTGAGTGTTATGGGTAGGTTAAGCCCAATCTTCTTGAATACTCTGAAAGTGTACGTTCACAACAGTACAGACTGATTGAAGGTTGAAAGTCCCTTAGTCCTGCCACTGCTCCACACTGCACTAGTTCTGGGAGTTCAGCAGCAATGCCTTTTTTGAGGCAGGCTTTCTTCTCGGCTGCATCAGTCCCCCTGAGCTGGGTTACCAGGAGATGAGTGTCAGGGCTGGTGCAGGATAAGGATAAGGACAATCACCAAAGCCTGATTTTATATCAGCTTAAAGTGCCGTGGTGCTGCACCCCTTCTCTGAACGCTGATTGTTAGTGGGGATGCTGCTTTGGGATGGAGTGAGAGGGTTAAATCTGGGTGTTTTAAAAATCAGTGAAATATAATTTGACTGCCATAAACCAAAGTTCCTTAATTAGCATAATTGCACAGTGTCAAGACAGGGCTGAGCTAAGGTAATTTGAAAATGTAGCTATGTTTCTTACATCTTAACATGCTCAGAATTATAAAATGAAATGAGCACTTATTTCCTCCGGGAGAACTGTATCATTTTTCTTCTTTTAAACTTGAGCTGATTTTACACACACACACACACACGAAAAAACATTCACACTCCAGGTGGAATTGCCCTGGATTTTCTTCTGGAGAATTCTGTTTGAAGATGAGGTGATTACTTCTATCCCCTATCAGTTGAGGACCACGGATGGAAAGGATGTGGGGAGGAAATAGGCAACACAGGCTTTACAAATGATGGGCCATTTAAAGTGTGTAAATGAGAAGCTCCAGTATAATCTCTCCTCTGTCCTGACTCCAATCATACAAGCACTCTGCAGAGGATGATAAAAGCACTGGTGAGTTTTTGACTTCCAGATGAAAGAGAACAAGTAATGAGATTAAATCAAATGAAAGTCTGTCTTACCAGAAACCAATTTTTTTTCTTTCATAAAAGCTAAATTATGCTCAGTGTATTGAGGGTGGCTTGAATTATACCTAAAGCAAAGTAAGAAAATAGCTGAGAAGCCTGTTTTGCCAGAATGATTGCAAATTAACCTTTTCTGTCCCAAACTGAATAGCTGTGTATAGCTCTATCCATATTAAAATGCTATCAATGTTATGATTCAGAAAAATGTCTCTCATTATAATGTATAAATAAATTTTCATGAGATTAACAAAATTTGTAGTAGATTTTATTAGCATTACTCAACAAATGCATCTTTAAAAGAATACTTTAAAAAAATCTGGAAGCTCACTTCAAAGCAACAAGTATTTCAAGTGCTGTTATGGTCTGAAAAGTGACTTCAAGACAATTCTGTGTAACAAATCTTCAATCTGTGAACCATGCAGTTAGAGGTATTCTTGTTATGTTTAAAATACATTTTACTGCTTCTGCTAGTGCTGTAGCACAAGGGAGTCATTGAGATGAAACTGAATTGATTGAAGACTAAACCAAACCTGAAGTTCAGCTTGCATATCAACATGTGCAGCTTAAGGCCTATCTGCTTAATGCCATTAGACTGAATTCGCCCTTCTCTCCCTCCAACTGATTGATGGTACTACCTGGAACGTAATGTATTTATTACTTTTTAATTTTCCCAAGCTTTCCAGAGGCCCAGAATTAATTCTTCTGAAGAAATAGAAAGGCAGCTAAAAGCAGCCTTTTGGGCTGCATCTAGATTCATACAGAAGCTAAGTATGCTTTTTTACAGCTGCCTATTAAACAAGCAAACAAGTAAACAAAACCCAAACAACCAATTCCTTTTATCAAATTGCTAGTCTTCAGCTCCCAAGGTCCAAGTATTTTCAGGTCTGTGAACTAGAAAGAGAAAATTTCCCCCAAAATCTCTCAGTATTGCATATCCTTCCAAATGCTCTTTTTTAAAAAAGAGGCTCTAACTGAAGTTTAAGGACTGTTTGGCCTTTCCTAATTGAATTCGTGCATGTTTTTCTGATTTGTGTATGTATTTTCACTGGAATTATTATTCTGCTGGGACTATATGTGTTTGCTCATTGGATATTCAGAGGAGCATTTTATTGCAAGACTTTTTTTTCAAGATTAAAAAATGTAAACCAAATATAATATTAATTTGTGAGTACAACTGGCTACAACAGGTTACTGTAAGCAAAGCCTTTTAAAAAATTTCAGACTTATCTCTGCAATCATGTTCTAATAATGTGCTCTGGTTTGCCACAAACTTTAATGAGGCTTCCTGAAGATATTAAGGCTGTCCTAATACTCTTGGGGATCAAGCTCACATTAAGGACAGGATTTTCAAAGAAACAATATTTAGCAGCAGATGGAAATAAAATACTTCGAGGATTGTTTATTAAACAGCCACTGTTTGCAGGTGCAGAGCAGGGCGGAAACAGTAATATAATTTTCAGGGATGGCTACAGTCCTGCTAGAATGCTGAAGGGGCGCTTCCCAGCTGCCTGGAAGCCTCACAGGCATGTGGGACTGGCAGATGTATGCTAATGTGAAAGAGATTAAGCCCCAGGGGTGAAGCTTTTTTTAATTGTTGCTATAGAGTAGGACTTGCTTTTGACTTTCTGCTCTTCTTTTGGGAAACATGGACACAGGATGTACACAACCTTTGTCACAGATGCTTAGCTCTCAGTTGTGAACAAGCTCAATGTTCGGGAATTGCCAATCTTCTCCCCAAATCTTTTCACAGGGTAAAGAAGTCCAAACATGTTGTGGGTGTAAACAGTAATAGGACCTACAGGCTCTGTTTACTTCTTCATGAAAATATTTACCATATTTAGTGGTAACACATGATACCGAAAGCAAGAGCTGCTGTAACTGAAGTAACCAAATGTTTTTCTCAATGACTTGCGCATCAGTTTTGTGTTGAAACTGCGGCCTTGTAACTAGCATCGCGAGTGTCTGGGCACGGTTCTGTGCTCGCCTTACACACCAGTTCCCAGCAGCACTATCCTGGAGAAGAGCCACTGCTGCCCTGCTTGGAGTGGGACACTTCATGGAGTAACCATGGAGATATTCAAGTAGCACGGCAACTATAATGGGACAGGTCAGAAATGATGCTTTAGCTATCCTCAAACTATTAACCTGCCTCTTGCCATCTCAGTTTCCCGAATGCAAATATCTGGAGCCTGTACTTTAAGTCAGCACTTCTAACTCCTCTTTACCTCTCAAAATACATTGGCAAATCTATATTAGCACTCAGAGTTATCTTCAAGGGAGTCAAAAGAAGCAAGTATGCTCTTTAACTTCCCCATGTTTAGATGAGGGATTCAAAAGCCGTGCTATTATGGGTTGTGAGATTTAATTGAAATGTTAAAAATTTAGTTCTGTTGGGTGCTGCTTATGAACTGACAGAGACTGAGTCTGGTTTCTTCTAGTGCAGAAGAAAAACAAAACCAAGGTGACAGGCTGTTCATCATGAGATGTCAATGCAAGTGCATTTCTAGGACCATGTTGTCATGCTCCTTTAGAAATGGGGTGTAAAGCCTACAATTAGCATGTCTTCACTGGATTTTGACCTTGAAAGTTGAAAGGAATTTTGTTCTTACTAGTGCTGTGCTCCATACCTTAAATTAGAATTTATTATCTTAGCGGACGTTACTTTTATTTAAAAACTTCCCCAGCCCTAGAGTTCATCCCTGGAACTCGAGTTTCAAATATTCCCCTGGTGTCTAGATAAGTATAATTGAATTGGTAAAGCAGAGTTTCCCCCCCCCCCACATTCACTAA